>JANFOE010000310.1:600000-838690 GCA_025667525.1 Glebionis coronaria
TCTAAAAGTTCAAAACACTAACAGCCTTACCGTAAGAACTTAATGGTCAAACTGCACTAGTCAAACTTGAGACAAAATAACCCGTTAACCTATAAGGTTTAAGGAACTGAGATTTCCACCATTGGAAAGCCTCATGATTCTACTTTCGGCCCATACCAACCACGAGTAAATAGCTACTACCAATTAGCGGGAAAGTTACATTCTTTGAAAGGTTACAAAATCAGAATTTGGTTTTCAAACTCGGGTTTACCGTTTTAGTCATAAAAACCATTTGGTGATAGCTATTAACATGTGGTCAGTGGGAGGACTTTACATATGATCCATACTACTGTATGAAACCTTAAAATGCACAAATGGGGGTCAATAACCTGTAGCCACAAGCTATGCAAACCTGTTGTCCCGGAACTGACTTTCTAACTTAAATTGACCATAACTTCATCATCCGGAGGAGTTGTGTGCCTTCCAACTCACCACTAACATGTAAAAGGCCTAAGGAACCCATTTAAGCTGTAAAAAGTGCAGGTTACAGTAGAAAATATATGAATTTTAGGCTCACATATCTGCTGTCCGAATTTGGGCATCATAATAACTTAACCAAACAACCTCTAATTCATTCCCAACCATCAAGAACACATCTTATATTAACCTAAGTGGATCAAAATACTATAAATCAGAATCATGGATGGTCAAAATCAAAACCCATCTAAAATTCATGTTCAATCAATGATGCTAGTCACACTAATCAAACACCAAAAATCAACAACATGATCCCTATGGGATCATGTTTTGGCCATGGCACCATTAACCCACCATGGGTGATCATGGTCAAAATTCTTAACAATTATGTATGCCTAAACACTAATAAAACCATTGCATGTCTAATCCCATGATCAAACATACAAGAACACCAATTCTTAAAATTGATAATTTTCTTAAAAATCACATGTGTAAATAAAACATGGGTTTGTGTTAAGGGCTTACCAAAGATGATTGTGGTATGATTTAATTGTGTTGTTGATCAAGAAAATATGATGATGGGGGCTGTTTTAAGGTGTTGGTCGTGGGTTTTAAAAGACAGAGGGAAGGAGATGATTATTTTTGGTATGAAAAAAAAAGACAGTTGGGAGTGTTATGTTTGTTTGGGCGACGGGCAGAAAACAAAAGGGAAAGAAAGTGGGCTTTAGCCCACTAATGGGTTTTATTATTACTAACTTAAGCCCAAAGATTAAAATACTCATAGCCCGACTCGATTTCTAAAACTCGCTAATAAATCCTATTCGGTGCAAATTTATTTACGTAAATACAAAATTTATAAAAAAAATATTTTTGACTAAATATAGTCGAATTATGTCGCCGTCGGTTCCCGTTCCATCGATCCGTCATGTTTTATAAAATTTATGCGAGAGAGCGTTTAAATCAATTTTCATGACTTAAATTAAAACGGAAAAATATATAAAAATTTCCATAAATCCAAATAAATCATTTTAAATAAGTAAAAAAATAATTAAAATATAATATAATTAAAATTCATGAGAAAATAAATATGACCTTATTTTTACGGGTTTTACATCCTCACCACCTTAAGGGAGCGACGTCCCGGCGCTCAACTCACCTCATACTCGAGTTGTTCACTACCCGGAAGGATGAGGGCATTCCTTATAAAGAAGTCCTCACGTTCCCACGTGAATCTCGATCCACGATCTCCACTGGTTCTTTTATAAAACGTAACTTGTCGTCAAGTTGTATCTCACCAAAAAGGAATAAATAAATCCTTATCCACCAGTCACCCGTCAAGCTCGACACATGAAAATTTTATGAATCACACGAAGCTCATTCGACGACAAGAATAGATGACAAGATTCTCGGGTAAGTCCAGTTAAAAGGAAGGTTGCAAATTAAAGGATATCCATCGGCCGGATAGCCATGAACACACATCAAAAAGAACTAACAAGAAAAACGTTTTCGTCATCGGAGGGTGCTCACACGCGGGTCTCTACTCAAAAGATAATACAAAGACACCATATCATTTTCGCCAACACGCATTAAAGTCTCAATAAACATCGTCGTTGAAAGTCAAAAAGATATTACATAATACGTGTTCTACATGATCGGACGTCATCGGATGATGCCGTCTCAAGTTCTCACAACTTACGATCATTTGACTAGATCACACACCATATAAGTACATAAAAGAAAAGGTCGAACATAAACATCGAGTATAGATCTCCACCGTTAATCATCGAGAAAACCTTGAACGAACCCTTGATAATAACCACTTGATCTCAAGAGTCTTTCCACTTGCGGTGTCGGCTCCAACATACTCATCGAGGTTGTAACGAATTTATTAACTCCATTCATTAAGAGATTCGGTCTTCAATCATTCCACAAGTACACGCATAAATCCTGGTGACACTTATCGTTTCTTCTTATACACTGCTTCCGAGATTCATTTTAAACTCAGAATAAAATAGTGATCTTCAATACGAGGAACAGAACGGGATAAAAATGAATTCAATAAACGCATAAACGGACAAGATGTGGTAAAATGATTTAAGGTTGATGATCGACGAGGGATCTCGACTCACGTAACCGTAAAACATAATAATTCGCAATACTAGAAAAATGAGAGCGAAGAATGAATTAAATATTAACATTAAAATAACGTTTGTCAAAGTTGTCCGTCCCGGATTTGGTATTACCTTAAAACTCAGTTGAGGTACCTTCTTGATAAGGATGATATATTAAAAATACAAGTTAAATAGCTTCGTAATTTATTTTGGTTGTCTTAAGAAATTTTGAAAGAATGACATGAATTTATAAATTAAACTCATACTGATGGTTACAATTAGAAAATATAATTTCCAAATCAAATCACTATTAGGAATATAAGTTAAACCGATAATTTCATTACATTTAAAAGTAAAGTATGATAAGTCAATTACTTCAAAGATAGAGATAATTTCATTAAACATTAGTTTTAGTTATACAAAATATGATGTATAAATTTGACCTTTTTCTTATGATAGTTATTTCATTAATTGAAAATCATTAGAAAATGTAAACAAGTTCCATAAAATTATTATAATATGTTGTAGAAATACATAAAGGTGTTTATTATTTTAAAATAAACATGGGATATATTCGGTTTCAAAATGTGACAAGATAATGAACGAATACGAATGGAAATAATGGTCAACAATTAGTACGAAATCAGCGGTACAAAAAGAGGACGAAGAAATGTCGTATGAATTCTTAAAGAGAATAATAAAATAAAGGCGTTGATGGTAAGATGATAAGAAATAATAGATCAAACAAGTTGTCAATTTTGTTAGTGCAGTCGGTGGTTCACCAACCTCATCTCATTAAGTTTGCGGTGGTCGATACATGATTGAAAACAATATCCACACAAAAAATTTTGAATCAAGAAAATTCTAAATAATCACTTGTAGTTAAAATAAATCAAATGAATAATGTTAGCGTTTAAAGAGAGAAGTCAATGCATGGTTCACACGAGTGGATTTCGAGACAAACGAGAGTGACGGACGTCATCCCAGATATATGGAAATCCCTCTAGTGATATTTCATTATTCACGTGCGGAGACATTCCGAAGATCTATCAAATCGCATAAAGAACATTAGACGAGAAGGAAGGATAAAACATCGAGACTTTCAAGTCTTTTATCAACAGTCAGTAATTAGACGAACGGTCAAAAGAAATCAGTTATAAGACAAAATGAAGTAACAAGTGGAAAAACGATCGTCGAGTAAAAACGTACCCGTAAGCGCGTAACTCGTTCAAGAGAAGGTAAGAAAACGTATGCAGATGCATAGAAATTGCGCTACTTGCATAAAATATAAAGGTTTTTAAAACTTCCTTTCACTTTATTTCATTTTATTTAACTTTATCATAAATACAAGTAAAAAGTTGATTATTATCAAGATTTTTAAGGTGACTACTATTCAGCCTAGCATGGCTCCTTCTAAATTAGACATAGGTGATCAGGCCATGTATAATTTAGGACTAGCAATGCAATGCTCAGTTTCGTCGAACTAGTATTAGGTTTCTTATGTATATATATAAACAATGCCATTTGTAAAATGGAATTTAAAAATATTTTATAAATTTATAGGATGCAAGTAATTTGCGATATATTTAAGAAACAACTTTAATGTTACAGAAAGTATTTTGTAAGACCAAAGTAAACAACAATTTGTTAAAATAAATCGTAAAACAATACCAAATTAATTATAAGGTGACATTATGACAACGTATAAAACAGTTAATGGTTTACAAAATAGTAGCAAATAGTAGCTCATAGGACAACCACTGAAATGGTCACGAATTGATAAGGTTTCAAGAGGTTACAAGATTTAGACGGAATCGCCATGAGACACGTGATAAAAATGCCGACGAAGAATGTGAAGATAAAATTTCAAATCTTCAACTCCAATCAGTGGTAGGTTAGAGGAATATAAAAATAAAATTGAATGACAAATGAGTTATAAATATAAAAAAGGATAAAGCAATCCACATGTGTACTCATCGTAAGCTACACAATACAAACATCTAAGAAAGTATATAATTCGTTTTCAAATTACACCACTAATCCGGTAATTGTTAATCATGTAAAGTTTCTGTTTTTAAACATTTTCACATGCAACCAGTATTCGTTAGTTGTAAAATAGTATTCGTTAAAACTTTATGATCTCAAATGAACTCAAAAACGCTTAGAAACGTTTAAAAAAATATTCCAATTTTTCTATCAGATTTGACTTTTTACGTTCAGCTTTGACTTTTCAGGTCTGACCCGACTAATTGGCCAACTAAATGACATTTCCAAGACTCGGAGTCTAAAACAATTTTATGTAAAACGGCGTTTCAAGCAACTTTCTAGTTTTACCCGAAACCTGAAACTCAACAGAAAATAACCAAAATGCTCTTGCAAGCTGCTGTGCAGGTTTGACTGTTTTATTATAAAATACAGATTTAACTTTTAAGTTTTAACCCGTCTATATTTGTTTTCAGAACTGGTTTCCACGCGTTAGAAGTAAAACGACATTTTAAACAACTTTTTAGGTTTACACGAAAGCTGAAACAAACCAGAACTGGGCGATTTTCCCCTTTTTCGTTACTGCATCATATCTGTCAAAAATGACGATTTTTAGAAAAACGCAGGTTTTAGATTAGCTAGAATACCCCTAATTATTCAGTTTCAAGACCACTTTCCTCGCTGTAGACGTAAAATGACATTTTAAGCAACTTCACAGTTTTACTCAAACCCTGAAACGGACCAGAAATGGACGATTTTGCCCCTGCAGATTCTGCACAACAGTTAATTTTTTTTAATTTTTTTTTTTGACATAACTAAAAGTTTAATCAAACCTTATTAGAATTTTCAATTATAACACAATTTCTATTCCACGTCATCTAATATATTTTACCAACACTTTTGAATAACCTAAAATTTATATACACACATGACTTGTGGATTTTACAACAACGAAAAATAGATTATATAGGTGAGCACATAAAGAATATATGGCATAAAAGATTGCAAAAATATCAACAAGAAAACTAAGAAGCAAAATGGTTCATAACGTCCATCACTTAGATTTTGATATGTAAGGTAAAGAATTCTCCTTGGTGGCACGATTCTCCAAAAACACGAAATGTACCGAGAAAAGAATGAAACATTAACTAGTCGCACTCCCGGATATGTAAGGTCATTATAAAATTTCAAAAATTATGAAAAATACGAATGGATGCATTTACATCAAAATATCTTTCAAAGTCGATATATATATATTTTATATCTCAATATATCTCAAAAATCTAGAATATCTCAAATTATCTCAAAGTATTTATTAATAAAATACTTAACAATAATGCTTCTCAAATATGCATTAACAATAACATAAAAGTTACCTGGAGGCTTGGACTAGGAACACGAGAAGACTTAGCGCACAAAACACGGTTATAGTTTAGGTTTTTGAAAATAAAAGACCTAGTTCTCTATAACCTTAAGCTCTTGATACCAATCTTTAACACCCCCAAATTTACTCGCAGCGGAAACCAACCATTTGGGTGTTAAGAAATAGCACAATCACAAAAGACTATAAATACCAACTCTAAAAGAGACATTTTTAGATAAAGGGTTCCATTCATAAAGATCAGAGTACTGGTCCCACAAACCGTTACCAACATTTCTTACATAAAACTTTTAAAGTATATGAACATTTTAAAAGTAAAAGATAACTGAATAGAACGAAAACATGTTTTTCCAAAACTTTAGCGCTTGCATCCTCGTCCATTCCAAACCTCCAGCATCCATCTTTATTTACCGGAGATAAACATGCTAAAAAGTCAACTAAAAATTCGAGTGAATTTATAGAGTTTATAAGAATAATAAGTGAACACAAGAATTTTTAATCATCTGAAACTTATCACACAAACAAGTCATATATATAAATAAATGCATTAAGCTCACGCCACTGAACGTTAACCAACATATCAAACCGAGTCACTTACGGCGCCCCTACTAACAGGTAATATTGTCATATACCAACGATCTCTTATACATAATATCCCTTTCAGGTGCTCACAAGGATACATACCCTAGGATAAGGCTGTCAAACCAAATAGATCTATCATATGTATTAGCGTTTACCCCTTCGAGTAATTAACAGTGCATGAAATTCAGGGACTTCATTAGACAATGGTACTTATGCATTTATCATCTCATTCGGGTCCAGCATACCGAAAACAACTTGTGTTCATTTTATAAAACAACATGTATCCCCCTCGCGGGTTTAATAAAACATTTAAAGTTTAAAGGCGAGGCTATAAACTCACCTTTAGGCGAACGGAACGGATGACGGATGAATAATGGAACCGGGCTGTAGAAGAGTAGATAGTAGCACTCCAAGGCTATTCGTGACCTACAAAAGTGATCACGCCCCTTAAGTACGCGTTTTATATGCTTATAAAACAATTATACGAAAATAATTCGATAAAAATGTATTACGGGTAAAAATTTGCACCAACACCTAAGTCAAAGTGAACCAAGGCTAAACAAGGTTTATAACCTGTAGGAATTATTTATTCTATATGGTCTAAGTGTTAAACCAAGTATTCAATACAGTTTGCACACAAAACGCCTCAAGTTTACATAACAAAAGACGTAAAAGTCAAAATTATTCGGCGGGACTGTTTTGAGAAGAGTATATATCCCAAACTATAAATCCAATGATTTTGGGATTTAAACCCCTGGAGCACACTTGAAATCTAGTTTCCAAAATGTCCAACCATTCGATCTAAGAGTTTACGGAACTTTCTAAAAGTTCAAAACACTAACAGCCCTACCGTAAGAACTTAATGGTCAAACTGCACTAGTCAAACTTGGGACAAAATAACCCGTTAACCTATAAGGTTTAAGGAACTGAGATTTCCACCATTGGAAAGCCTCATGATTCTACTTTCGGCCCATACCAACCACGAGTAAATAGCTACTACCAATTAGCGGGAAAGTTACATTCTTTGAAAGGTTACAAAATCAGAATTTGGTTTTCAAACTCGGGTTTACCGTTTTAGTCATAAAAACCATTTGGTGATAGCTATTAACATGAGGTCAGTGGGAGGACTTTACATATGATCCCTACTACTGTATGAAACCTTAAAATGCACAAATTATGGTCAATAACCTGTAGCCACAAGCTATGCAAACCTGATGTCCCGGAACTGACTTTCTAACTTAAATTGACCATAACTTCCTCATCCGGAGGAGTTGTGTGCCTATCCAACTCACCACTAACATGTAAAAGGCCTAAGGAACCCATTTAAGCTGTAAAAAGTGCAGGTTATAGTAGAAAATATGTGAGTTTTAGGCTCACATCTCTGCTGTCCGAATTTAGGCATCATAATAACTTAACCAAACAACCTCTAATTCATTCCCAACCATCAAGAACACATCTTATATTAACCTAAGTGGATCAAAATACTATAAATCAGAATCATGGATGGTCAAAATCAAAACCCATCTAAAATTCATGTTCAATCAATGATGCTAGTCACACTAATCAAACACCAAAAATCAACAACATGATCCCTATGGGATCATATTTTGGCCATGGCACCATTAACCCACCATGGGTGATCATGGTCAAAATTCTTAACAATTATGTATGCCTAAACACTAATAAAACCATTGCATGTCTAATCCCATGATCAAACATACAAGAACACCAATTCTTAAAATTGATGATTTTCTTAAAAATCAATACATGTGTAAATAAAACATGGGTTTGTGTTAAGGGCTTACCAAAGATGATTGTGGTATGATTTAATTGTGTTGTTGATCAAGAAAATATGATGATGGGGGCTGTTTTAAGGTGTTGGTCGTGGGTTTTAAAAGACAGAGGGAAGGAGATGATTATTTTTGGTATGAAAAAAAAAGACAGTTGGGAGTGTTATGTTTGTTTGGGCGACGGGCAGAAAACAAAAGGGAAAGAAAGTGGGCTTTAGCCCACTAATGGGTTCCTTATTATTACTAACTTAAGCCCAAAGATTAAAATACTCATAGCCCGACTCGATTTCTAAAACTCGCTAATAAATCCTATTCGGTGCAAATTTATTTACGTAAATACAAAATTTATAAAAAAAATTTTTTTGACTAAATATAGTCGAATTATGTCGCCGTCGGTTCCCGTTCCATCGATCCGTCACGTTTTATAAAATTTATGCGAGAGAGCGTTTAAATCAATTTTCATGACTTAAATTAAAACGGAAAAATATATAAAAATTTCCATAAATCCAAATAAATCATTTTAAATAAGTAGAAAAATAATTAAAATATGATATAATTAAAATTCATGAGAAAATAAATATGACCTTATTTTTACGGGTTTTACAGATATGATTTTTGCATGTTTTTATCTCAGGTGCTTGAAGGTAATCCGGATGGAGATCGACTCTGATGGCCCACATAATAATAAAAATGTTCATTCGATCTATGTTTTGTAAACTTAATGACCTGTATAATTTGGGACCTGTTGTACACTTTAAACTTTTTTATCGAATGAATGTATGTTAAACCTTGTACAACCATTTTTATGTGTTGTCTATGATTGGAGTTATTGTGCTATCCCGTAACACTCTAAAAGACTCTTCCGCTGTACCGATACGAAATTTGAGAGTGTTACAAAATATGTAGCAGAAATCTTGAAGAAGTTTGGCTTTTCTCCATATGAGAAAAGGGCTAGCACTCTTATGAATAGAGAAAACCCTTGGGTAAAAGTTGGAGATGGACAAGAAGTGGATGTCAGGCACTATAGATCAATGATTGGTTCATTGATGTATCTCACAGCTTCATGACCTGACATTATGTTTGCTGTGTGTGCATGTGCTCGCCATCAAGTGACTCCCAAAGAGTGTCATCTTCATGCTGTCAAGAGGATCTTTAGATACCTTAGATGTTATCCAGATATGGGATTATGGTATCCAAAAGATTCACCATTGGAGCTTATTGCATATTCAGACAGTGATTATGGTGGTGACAAATTTGATAGAAAATCCACAACTGGTGGATGTCAGTTTCTTGGGAGTAGATTGATCTCTTGGCAATGCAAGAAACAAACAGTGGTGGCCAATTCTACAACTGAAACAGAGTATGTTGCAGCAGCTGCTTGTTGTGGACAAGTTTTATGGATTCAGAACCAGCTGTTGGATTATGGGTATAATTTCATGCATACCAAGATTTTTGTAGACAATAACAGTACTTTATGCATTATTAAAAATCCTGTACGTCACTCTAAAACATAACACATAGAAATTAGACATCATTATATAAGAGATTGTTTTGAAACGGGTTTCATACAACCAGGTAGGGTTGAGACAGAAGAAAATGTTTCTGATTTATTAACTAAACCTTTTGATAATGGAAGATTTCAATACTTGGTATCAAGTATTGGAATGATCAATCTCACTTAATATGTGTTTTGGGGTCTTATTGTAAAAGTATGTACAGGATATGCATTGTTATTGGTCTTTTTGTGAAATTAGATTTTCCACTTTATTTTTCTAACGCTGACAAAGGTTATCTTAACACTGATAAGTGTTATCGTGACATTGTCAGCAACATGTTAGTTTTGTGGTTTTTGATCTAATTGTGTAGGTGTTGTTAGCATTGTACCATTGGATACAGAGTTGCTTATGGATCCTTGGAGCATTATTGGAGCATGTTTCAATTTATGGATGATGGTTAGAATATTTATATTCCTATCTTGACATAAATTTTTATTTGCATGCATATTATTTGGCAACTTATGTATCATAGTTTAAGGAGAGGTTTAGGAACCTTTTAGGACTTTTTGGGTATTCTTATAATACTCCTATCACAATTCTAGATTGTGTCCACTGGTGAGTATGAATTAGTTTACTTGTTCATGAGGCACTGTAGCATGCAAAGTTGATATACTATGCATGCTGCCAAGACTTTTTGGCCTAGAATTGGAAGTGGTCTATTGGGAGACTTGGGTATGATTTCAATTGGGATTACCTGAGAAGTTACAAGGGATTTTATGAGATAACTTAACTGTTAAGAACCTTGGTTAGTAAGGGACACTAGAGGACTGTTATGTCTATCTTGCATAAGCAAGTGTGCATGATTGGACAGTGCTTGCCACCCTATGGTAATTTTCAGTTTATAGGTTATCTCCACTAGGATAAATTACTTTGTTAAGGTCCTTTTTCATTTTTATCATTTTTATTTTTGGACGTTGTCATGTATCTTTCCAAACGTTGTTATGACCAATTTAGACGTTGGCATGGCTTTTACCAATGTTGACAAGAATATAGCCGTTGGGCGTTGATGGGTTATTTTTTACCGTTGACACTCATTGGGTCCTACCCAGTTGTTATTTTTGACGAAAATTGGGACTGTAATTTTGGGAGTTGATAACTTTTAATTAATGCACAAGATAACTTATTTTCTCTTCAATATTTTCATCATTATATTTTGAAAATACTTGCCTCATTTTTGACCAATCACATGTGCCTATCCCTCCTATAAATTTGGCTCCTTCTTTTTAAAACAGGGTACTCTCATATTCTTGTCTAACAACTTTTCTCCTATAATTCATCTTTTATAATCTTTCACAAACAGCTTTCTACATCAATGGCGCCTAAGTTTAAACCAAGTGACTTGGTATTGGGATTCAGAAGTCAGCATAATATGATTGCTTATTTGGAGGCTGATGATGCTCTGTTTCTTCAATACACCCAGATGGTGGCGTATTTGAATGCATATCCACTTAGGTATGCACTTTCTCATGCTCCTCCCATCCCTGTCACTCATATTAAACAGTTTTGGAACACTGTTAGTTCCTCGACACTTAATAATGTGACTACATTAACAGCTATTGTCCATGGGCGTTCATGGGTGGTTACTGAATCCTTGGTTCGCCAGGCTTTGCATCTTAATGATGCAGATGGTATAACCACTCTACCCATTGGTGAGATAGAACAAGGCCTCCAAGCTTTCGGTTATCCTTTCCCTGAAGAGGGAACTTTAAATAAATATAACAAACAGGAATTTCCCCCAGCTTAGAAGTACTTAATACATGTCATCGTTCAATGTTTGAGTCCCAAATGTACTGCACATAACGAAATTAATAAATCTATTGCTAGTGCAATTGTGTGTATTACAAATGGGAAAAAGTATAATTTTTCTAAACTGATTTTTGATGGCATGTGTAAAAACAAGGGTAATAAGATGACTTTGGCTTACCCAAGATTTTTACAAATGATTTTTGATGAACAAAGGTATTGCACCAGGGATCATGATGATTTTTATGTGATCCCTGTGCAAAAGAAAGCTATTTTTAATAAGATGAATTCACCCCCTCACAGAGACTTACCCCTTACCCAAGCCATGCTTGCTATTATTGCAACAGCACAACCTCAACCTGACCCACAACCATTGCTTGAACCATCACCTTCACCTCAACACATGGAACTTGACCAAGATCCCTTCAACGCTGACACGTTAAATGTTGGCGTTGGCGCTTCAAATCCAGACGTTGACACCTTCCTACACCAGACCTAAACACCCCTTAACCTTCAAACTAACACCCAATCCACATCATCTTCTACACCCCCTAAATTTAGGTTGGTAAAACGCCCAAGGACTACTGGAGAATTCTCCTCTAGTGGTCCTAGCCATGTTGTAGAGAGAACCACCACCACAAGTGTGGTTGGTGATATGGATGAGGCTGGGACTATTGGTACTCGCTTAGATGCAGGCCAAGCCAGTCCTAACATCTTTAAGACCTCATCCATGCCCCATGACTCTACTTTGGGAGGTCAAATACCCACTCTAAAGGAGGGCAGATTGCAACCATATACAATGTTGGAATTGACGGCTGTCTGCATTAGCTTGCAAAAGCAAAATGCAGACCTGGTACATACTGTCTCTACCCAAGGCCTTGAACTCAAGCAATTGAGGGAGAGGATTGTTGTCTTAGAAACTGCTGAATCTAGGAGAAGGCAGACAAGAGTCCTTTCATCAGGGGAGGATTATTACAAAGGGGAGGAATCTGCTACAGAGCCTATTAATTTGAGTGATAAAGGCTCACATGAAGCTGCTACAGAGCCAATTGATTTGAGTGGCAAAGGCTCATATGATGGAGAATCTTTGGGTGCGGCTGAAGCTCTTACAGAATTGAAGAAGCAACCAGGTTTTGATGTATCTTTGGTTACTCCTACAAATTTGAACTTATCCTTTACAGCAATGATGGAGCAGTTCACAAGAAGCGCTAACAAGAATAAGGTGAGCGTTGACAAGCAGATTTTGGACGCTGACACACAAGCGCTGACAAGAGTAAGTTGGGCGTTGACACACAGGATTTGAACGTTGACAGACCTGCAGATATGGTTGATGTATTACAGTCATCAGCTATCATCAAGGAAGTGTCTTCATAGGTACCATCATCATCTTTACCCATCATTGATCCATTAGATAAGGGTAAAGGAATCATGGTATAAACAGAGGTTCCAAAGGATGCAGCACAAGTAGAGTTTGATTCAAAGTTGGCTTCACAACTTATGGAACAAGAAAAGAAGAAGATTGGTAAGTCACCATTTGTAGTTACTTCTGAGGAGCAAGAAGGAAGTAATGATGAAAGTTCAGATTCAAGTGTTATGATAATTGAAGAACCAGAAAGACTTGAATATGGTGATGAGTTGGCAAGGGAGAAACTTGTAGAGTTAAAAATGCAGGTAGATTATGATAGGCCAGAAGTTTCTCAGATGTATCATGCTTGGGAGAATAGGGTTATGGAGAATCCAGATATGACAATTTCAGATCAAATTTGGGGTTTGGAGATTCTTCTAAGAGTTCAAAGAGATTGCAATGTAATTCTGAAGCATAAGGGTAGCAAAGTTTTCTCACTGCTGAAGAGAGATAGAAGGGAGCTTTATTACATGTTGCTCAGATGTCATCAAACATGATGGACTTTTCAGAAATTGCAGGGATTATCCTTTGAAGAATTGGAGTATAAGGCTTATCCCATTTGGGCAAGTGTGCAAGAGATGAACACTATCAGACTTCTTTCAGATGAAAGGAAAGAAGAACTTGAAGAAGAGATGGAGATTCAAAAGGCTATGATTGTTCCAAGGCCATTGAAGAAGGGAGTTCTATTTGAATTCCCTAAAGATTTAAATAAAGTGAATCCCAGTGAAGCTGTTATTAGAAAGAGCATTAAGCTCTCACCCATGGAAGCTTCAGATATGGTACAAGTGTTACCTCTTGATGCCAGAAACCCTATCATTAGCTATGAAGAAGATGCAAGTGGGTTTTAGATGATTGGCAGATATGGGAAAGAGGTACACACCTTTACTACTCTTATGTCTCTATTTGCAAGTATGGATAGGGAAGACTTGGTAGACCTTTGGAGTTTATTGTTGGCCAAGTATGAGACTGAAGCACCTACTTCAGTCAATGGAATAAAGCTTTGGTCAACATTCAAGAGAATGTGTGCACCAGGAGAAGAAGATCCTGTTTGGAAGGATCTTGAGGATGATATTAGTGGACTTCAATGGCGTTTGTTTTCAGCAGCTGGTGTGTATTATTTGATTTCTACAAAGTTTTCTGAATTTCTTCTTGTGGATGCTGAGTATCCCATGTCCAAAGAAGTTTTTGAAAAGATGAAGACAACACAGCTGGAGATTGACTACTCAATTGACGTGGCCAAAGATTTGATTAGGCATGTTTATTACCAATTTGATAAGATTTATAAGAATCCTCCTAGTTCTTAGTTTTTATTCAGAAACTTGATTACTAGAGTAGATATCAAGTTTAGGGGAGGATTGTTGGGAATAAAATGTAGCCAGTACACTTGGACGCTGACAAGAGCAATCATGACGTTGATAAGAAGAAAACAAGCGTTGACAGGACAAGCATTATCAGGAAGATGTCAAGCGTTGATAGGATGAAGTCAAGCACTGATAGAAGACTTAGTCTACACGTATTATGTTTCTAGTTTGTTTCTAGTAAAGATATGATCAACAATGTATTTTCTATGTTTATCTTTACCTAAAATAGCTGATACGTAGACTCTTGTACAAGGCTCCTTATGTCTATAAAAGGAGACCTTTAGGTTTATGTTTTATATACGTTTTAACACTTTCATTGTACGCAAGTTTGTTTTATCAATCAAGTGAAAGTTTGGTTTACATTGTTTATGTGTTCTTGTTTGAGTATTAATTCCGCATAATACTTAAATTGTTTTATACATAACAAAGTTTCTCTACGTGTTTAACTTGATTTAATCTCGTTTACACAAGCTAAATCGATCTAAGTTTGGGATCAACACAATGATTTGACCTTCTTCCTCCAGTTGCCTCCTATACGCTTCATCCCTCTGTCGCTGTTCCTCTTGCCTCCTTCTAAAGGAAGCAGCTTCCTACCTCTCGCGTTGTTCTTGATCCTGTTGCCTCCTTCTTAAGGAAGCAACTTCCTCCCTCTGGCGTTGTTGTCCCAGTCGGGCATTCTCTTCGTCTTCCAGCTTCCATTGTCGTTGTTCGTAAGCTTCCTCAACATAGCAATCGTACTCTTCCTATGGATCATTGTAAGGACAATCAACAGAGAACTCTCCATCTGCATTAGTTTTTACTTTGGGCACCACACAAGGTTTCCTAAAAAGAACATATAAGATTATTAGTACTAAATGATAACAAAGATACAACGTTAATAAAATAAATAATGATACAAACTTGTTAGGAACTGCACTGGTATCTTTAAAAGCAGCAGAAAATGTTCTTTTTGATGAAGAAGCCATTTTTTTATTCTTAAAATGCTGAAAATTAAGTGTTTGTTGTGTTTTTGTTATGATTTATTTCATTACTTAATCCTTGTTTATATAACCAATGATGGAATACAAAGAGTCAGCAGCCTACATGCCAACATCTAATGCATATTCATGCATGTAATTAATTTTTGTGAAGTTCCAAGAATTAGCATTCTCATTAGGCGTGTAGAAAGTGTGTGCTTTACGTGATTTTAGGGTTTCTTGTGTTTTAAAAAAATAGCAAAAAAAAGGTCTAGGACTCGAACCCTAGACCTTCCATTCAAACACTAACACACTTAACCAGTTTGCCACATGAACATATTTGGTTCTAAATATGTGACTACTATTAACATTAGTGAAAATTGAGATTACATTTGGTTATAAACATTTGTCACATGAATATTTTACTGTGTGACGTTTTCAATGTGTTGGTCATAGATAATCCCATTATAATGTGACTCATAAGTATAATTTAGATACACATTTCTCAAATGTTGTGACTATTGGCAAACATATAGTCACATAATTGTTTGACGATTTAATATGATCATGTATTATATTTGATCATAGTCTTCAAGTAATTGTAAAATATTTGTCACATTTAAATAAATATAGTGCCAAATGTTTTAATACCTACTTTCAATTTGCCACACACACAAAATTCATGTGTGGTTAACATTTAACAAAATATACTAGTCACATTAAAATAATATGTGTGACAACCTTGTTTATCAATTTGTCACTTGTAAAATAAGTCTGTGTGACCATATATGATTTTTGCTCACATTCAATGTGTGTATGACAAATATTTGTCACATATGTATACGTATAATGTGACTACTACTTGAACCAGACTTTGATTCGGTAACACTCTCAAATTATTAAGTGACTAACGACTCATCCAAAAAGCATTTGTTAGCCCTAGTCACGTAAATATTCATATGTGTGACAAACAAAATACGAAATGGTCATGCAAACTGACTTCAAGTGTGACCGTTTATTTATGACTGGCGAATTCAGTCACACAAAAAAATTATTTGTGACTACACGAAATTCGGTATGTGTGACCGAAACCCATTTTTGTACTAGTGAGGTATTTTTTTCTATTGTTCATGATTATTCCAAGAGGGTATTGGTTTATATTCTCAGGTTCAAACGCGAAGCATTGGAAAGTTCAAAGAGTGGAAGCAGTTAGTAGAAAATCATACTGGGAGAACGGTTAAGAAGCTTAGGACGGATAATGGTCTTGAGTTTTGTAACTAGGAAACTGATCAGATGTGCACTAAGAGTGGGATTGCTAGACAATTGACAATTCTCAGTACACCGCAGCAGAATGGGTTAGTAGAACAGATGAAAAGAACTCTCATGGTTAAGGTACGTTGTTTATTAATTCAGCCTGTATTGCCCAGACCTTCTGTGCGAAAGCAACATGTATGGCCGCAAATCTTATAAATAAGTCACCATCGACAACGATTGAGAATAAGACACATATGGATATGTGGTCGGGACATCCTAGTGATTACAAGATGTTGAAGTTTTCAACTTTGTCGCGTATTCACACGTTAAACAAGGTAAGCTCGAGCCGAGAGCGGTAAAATGTGTTCTTTTTTTTGGTATCCTGAAGGTATGAATGGGTAGAAACTATATAGGCTTAATAATGAATCACCTAAAATAGTTACAAGCAGGGATGTGGTCTTCAATGAAAGTGTCATGTACAAAGACATTGTAGAAACTAGAAGGGGGGGTTGAATAGTTTCTCTTCGATTGGTGACCAAATTAAAATTGCTTTCAATTTGGTTTGTATCAAAACTATCTTTTACTTAAAGCTAAGTTGCATAATGATTAGGTTCAATTGAAATGCACTAGCAAGAATAATAAGAAAGTATAATGATAATGAAATAAGTAAAGAGCAAGGAAGGAGACAACCTAGTGGGAAGACACCAAGATTTATAGTGGTTCGACAACGAGGCTCTATCCTCGTTTCTACTCCACTCCTCGAGTACACCTACTCGAGATTTCCACTATATCCACAAGCTCCCTTCTCGGCGGAGAAAACCTTACATCGTTGCTTACATTATTTTCCGACACTAAGCTAAATGTCGAGACCTAATCTTTAGCTAGGACCAATATACACGACGTTGCCTACTTCACAATTTAACGACACAAGGCTAGATGTCGAGTTCTAATCTTAAGGTAGAACCAATCTTCACGACGTTGCCTACTTCACCATTTTACGACACAAGGCTAGATGTCGAGTTCTAATCGAAAGCTAGAACCAATCTTCATGACTCTTCACTTTGAAGCTAAGTGAGAACTTCACACAACAAAACTACTAATCACTTTAAAGTTTAGTGAGAACTCACAAGACACAACCACATCACTTTATAGTTTAGTGATAACTCCTAATCAAATCTATTACAACTCAACTAGACTTATCCAAGTACACACATGTAGCTTGGATTTACACAACACAAATCCAAGCAAACACATATGCAATGGATGTACACAACAAATCCAAGTATTCACAAATAACTTGGATGAACACAACTAGTCCAAGTATTCATAAATACATTGGATTGACCTAAAACAAAAAGGTATCATGATGAATATGACTAGCTCATAAATTCATCTTTATCACTACACTAGTGAGTGAGTGATCTTCTCATTGGACATGGTAAAGGAGGGGATCAAGAGGATAATCATATGTAAACATCCTTAACAAATTAAGTGATCATTTACTAATGATTATGCTATAGAAAATAGAAAAAGGGCTGAGAAAAACGTCCAAGAGGCTTGCTGGAAAATGAGATTTGACCCACTATTCAAAGGAGACAAAGTTACAATGGATCTATAACGGCTACTGTGCGCGGTACCTTATCTCACCCCGCGGTACCATATCGCTAAGGTACCGCGTAGGTACTTAAGGTACCGCCACTAGACTCCGCTCCGTTTTTTGTCTTTTAGTGGGGTGGGAATATCTGAGGTATTTGAACCCTTCAAAGGATATTCTAACAGCATTTGGAATATGCCATTTTCAAATTTTCATTTTCCATTTTAATAAAACATTTTCTAAAAAAGAAAGTTTATTAAAAAGTCTTTTGTCTTATTAACAAAAGTGAGTTTTAAGGATAATCATTTTGATGATCACTAAGTATGATTAAGAAAGGTTAGTGATATGATTATTACCTTGATGATAGTGTTAGTTAAATAATTCATTTTGTGTTTCTACACTAAATGTGTTGTATGGTTTGTTGTGATCAAAACTAAGAAAGATTAGTTAACACTAATAATGTTTTTAGGCATTACTTGCATTAACAATCTCCCCCTTTTTTATTACGACAAATGATAAACTCATTTACGTAGAAACACAAACTATGGAATTATTAACTAGTTTATCACTATCATTTCTCCCCCTTTGTCGTAGAAAAAAGGTTAGCATAAGTCTTTGAAGTGCATCGATCTTTGCTAGTAGCTCCCCCTTGGTGGTTGCTCCCCCTTGCTTGGGGCACCAAGTTTGTGAGCTAAGGTGACATGCTACACAAAGGTTAGTAGAAAGGAAAGAAACACCAATGTATATATGATCACTACCTTCTAAGTAACTTAAGAGGGAGAAAGAGAAGAGATCTCAAATTAGAAGCAAGTATTTTGCTAAGTATGTCCAAAGAGGTAATTGACAAAATCAAACTTCAATATAATGAAGATGATAAGCTTGTCAATGGGTTAAAGCTTTAGAATTGATGGAATCACCCATAAGCAATTGTAAAAATTTAACCAAGATCAACTCAAAAAGAGAACTAATTAGATAGCACACAAATAACACAAAGGTTAAAAAAAATAATACAACAAAGAAGATAGTCATACACATAGTATGAATATCTAAAAGCAATAAATATGGAAAATAAACCACTAAGCATAAGCTAGTCTAATAGTGATATTTTCCAAGATTACTAAAAATAAAATAAAAATAAAAAGACGACGATGCATCATTCGAAGTTTTGTCCACCGGAACGAAAACTTGAAAAGGAGGTCGAGTGAGGAGGAATTCAAGAAAATTTAACTTCTCATACACATGAGCAAGTTCAATTTGTTGAAATCGGCAACAATCACACGAGGATCCATGATGCAACACAAAATCGTTTGATGGGGGTATGGCATCAAACTTAGGGTTTGGTGGTGGTGGGGTAAAGGGTTTGGGAGTGTTTTCACAATGCCTTGTGAGGTTTGGGAAGGTGGAAAGGTCATTGAGTTGGGGGGTATTGAAGGATTGTGGTGGTGGTGGAACATTTTCTTTTGCTCCGGTGATGGGGTTTATGGTATAAGTCTCATTCCAATACTTGATTGGAGAGAAGGTAGGGTTTTTGGGTGGTTTGGACGAAGATGGTTCATTCTTCTTAACCCAAACGGGTCGAACCGAGATTTTCGGTTTCTTTGAAAGCTTGGATGAGGAAGCTTTGGGTGAGTGGGGTTGTGACAAAGAAATGTCAAGGTTAGGAATGTAGGAGTTAGGCATTGTGAGAGTGTGAGAATGATATCTCAAGGTTATGTGAGAGTGAATTCTCAAGGTTGTGTGAGAATGAATTCTCAAGGTTGGGAAGGTGTGAGAATGAAATCTCAAGGTTGGGGTATAAGTAAAATGTAATCAAGGTAAGAATTTGAATACAAAATGTGTAGTGTCAAGGAATGTTTAGTCAATTTGAGTAAACAAGGAATCTTGACTGGGAATAGGGTTTTATAAGTTTTGACCAAAAAATCGTCAAAAGCCACATTCTGGCCGCGGTACCTTATATGGGTCGGCGGTTCCATATCTTAAGGAACCGCGTCCAGTGGGCTTTTGACCATGTTTTTCCTGGGTTTTGGGAAAAACTCAGACTTTTCAAAAAGTTGCAAATCTTGGAATTTTACCTCTATTAGAGCGAAAATATGCTAGGGTTGCATAAAGCAACACATTCACAAAGAATGTCTTGACAAAGGATGACAAAATAATTTAGATATCATTTTGAACCAATTTTAGTCAAGTTTAGGGGTTGTGATAGATTTAGGTTCAATTTTAATCTCAAATTAAAGTTGATTAGTGTGCACAAAAGGATAGAATCACACAAAGCTAAATCCATAAGTCAACAACACGAAACATTCATTAGTGAAACAAGTACAAAGATAAATAAAACTAACTAATACATAGCTAGCTTATCATTAAATCTAGACAGGTGGTTTTCTTTGGCTTGTTGTTGAAAATATTTATTAAAAGAACTCCATCATTCATCTCCTATGAGAAGGCATGGAGAACAGAGCAAGCAAGAAATCTTGCAAACCCCTATGTAGTCCATACATATCCATCCTTAGGTTTTGGATGAGGAAGTGGTTGTAGAGACAACATGGACATCTAGGACCATGAGTTTGTTGAAACCCAAAGTAAGGATCACCCAAGAGGAGGGAAAGAGGGACACCCAAAATTGGGATGTTTGAGTTGGGTGGAGGTGGAGGAGGCATGTTCTCCAAGGGTGAAGTGGGTGAAAGTGGAGGCATGTTCCTCAAAGGGGAAATGGGTGAGTGTGGAGGAAAATTCTCCAAGGTTGGTGAAATTGGTGAGTTGTGAGGGGTAAATGGTGAAGTCACCTAGATGTCATCAAAGTCATTCCCAAAAGGAATGCTTTGGATTGGTTGAGGTTGTGTGGTCACTTCCAAGGGTGCACTTGGAGTGAAGGGTGAAGAAAGCTCATTCATTCTAGAATTGAATGAAGAGGAGGTAGAACCAATGGAGTGGTTAGTACCATGGGTGGAAGAAGTCTTGCATGGTGCAAGAGGTGGGGAAGGTGATGAAGAAATAAGGATAGGAACATTCTCATTCTTAGGTGTGAGGAAAGGTGAAGAGTTAGGCTTAGCTACCTTAACCCTTATTTTGAGTGTTTTTCTTGGGGTGGAGGTCTTGGAAGTGTTTGAGGTTTTGGTACACACCATGGTTGATTAGGGTGGTTTAAGGTTTAGGGAAGTATGTTTGATGTGTGAAGAACATGGCAAACAAGGTGGGTTTAAATGGTTGAGGGGATGATCCAAACTAGTAATGGGTTAAAATCATTTTAGGTGAATAATGAATTTAGATACCCTAGTTTAGGAAATGTGCAGTTTATTACTGAAAATCATGCAAGGTTTACACAAAATTAAGAAAACAGTGTAAAGCAAAGATGCTGTCGTGCACAGTGGCCGGCGGTCCTTATCTAGGACCGGCGGTACCTTATCGATAAGGAACCGCGGGTCGATATGGAACCGCGACCAGAAGGTTTTCAAAAATTTCCCATTCCAGTTTTTGATAAACCCAGATTTTTCCCAAAGGTTTCACAAGCCAAAGTTAACTACATATCATAATCTAATAAGCTAACTATCATATGGCATGCACAAAGCTATGTAAAACACAAACATGATGGCATAATAAACGTTAAGGATCAAAATAAATGGTAATCCAAGCATGCAACACAAGTTAATAAACAACTAAACCAAAGAGTTAATAACCAAATGTTTAACCATCAAATCCAAACTTTGATAAAACTTCAAAGTCTTCACCTCCTTTTCTTTCCTAAACCCTTGATCATCTTTCCCAAATACTTGAACCCTTTTCTTGACTCCACTCGGTGTTCATGTAATTCTCCCCGGGTTCTAAGATTCTCACGATAAAGATGCTCCATATTGAGATCTTCAGGAACATCACTAGAAGGGTGAGGATGAGGAGCTAAGTCTTCAAAATCATCCTCGAATTGATTTGAGGATGGATGGGAGTTGCTCGAAGAGTCAAAGTGAGAACTAGAACCGATGCCATCACCATCACTTGGTGGCATATTGGTGTCCTCCTCATCCGGCTCTTGATGGTCGGATTTTCTCGAACCACGGTCACTTCTTGGATTTCGTTGATACGCCTCTTGAATAGGCAACATAACCCGTTGAACCGGGTGAAAGCGAGAAAGATCGAGTTGAGGAAAATCTTGACCAACCCTTCTAAAGAGGCGAGTAAGAAGCATAGCATAAGGGAGGTTTGTTTTCGGTTTGGAAAGAGCATAATTTATACGTCGAGCGATGTAATATGCAAGATTGTACTTGGTGGAAGTAAATAGGCAAAACAACATATGCCCCATGCAAGCCGGGATATGATCCCGGTTCCCACCAAGACAAAACATATTTTCCCTAAGAATGTTTGCCCATTGGAGCATGTAATCCTTAAGGTCGCTTGAGAGCACTTCATACCTATTCACATTTCGCACATTTGTATGAAGGCTTCTCACAAAGTTTCCACTACGCTCTTTCGTGATGATTTCAAGGATGAAATTCAGATCAACTTCGGTGGTGTCATTTGGAGGTTTATCGTTTGACTCCAAGAGAGCATCTAGTCTCCACTTATCTGTGAAACGACAAGTGCCTTCAAATGGCACACCAAGAATATCACCAAAGTCATCGAGGGAATATTGAATGATTTTACCATTCAACAAGAAACGAATAAAGATTTGGTCGTTGATTTCAAGCATGGAGTAAGTACTGAAGAACTCAAGAAGGAACAAGGGATAAATTACCTCGTCTATGTAAAGCAAACAATCAAACCCAATAAGCTCGAACATAGAGTTGATATAGTTATCTCCCGCTATTCTTGGATCTACAATCCTACCCTCATGGAAACAACGAGAGGAAAGGGATGGAAAAGCGTTTTGGAGTTGAGAGGAAACTAAGGTTTGAGAGATGTCGGACATATAATCTCTAGTGAATTGATGATCTTTTTGATATTGAGAAGGCATGATTAAGTACCTAAATACAAACACAAGACAATATTTCTCCAATCACTCATATGAAAATCAAAAAGGAAAACGAAAAATGAAAATGTGTTATATCAATTTCTTGACAAACATAGGATTGAATCCATATCATTTTCATGTTCACAATGTGTCTATTCCATCATTGACCAAGAACACATGATCTATGTTATATCAACAATGGATTAGAACATTGGTTTTTCAAAACAAGGTTTTTAGGTAAGCATTAACAATGTCATTACCTACTTGTTCATGGGTTCATCTCAAATCCATCATTCAACCAAAATCATTTAGCCTAAATTCGGATTTGTTCTACAAGTGGGTTTTAGTGAAATCTTAATGAATATCAACCTAAGGAATCATAGTAAGATTACCATGTCAACCCACATTCCTATTAAGGTTTTAATTAAATTTCAATTTTAAAAATCCCCAATTATGAAAGGATGAACCCTAGAACAAAATAGATGAAATTCAAAGAAAATACTTACAATTAATTGATGTTAGATGAAGGATGAGTGAAACCCACAACTTGGAATCAATTAATTTGAGTGATTGAAGGTTTTGGAAGCTTCAACAATGGTGGAAAGAGTAAAACCTGTCGGCTGTGTGTTTTTGGGAGAGAGAGAGTTTGGTTTGAAAAAGAATAAAAAACACAAACTGGCGCTCTGACAAAAGTTACTGCCCGCGGTACCTTATCGATAAGGAACCGCGGGTTTGAGCCGCGTAGATAAGGAACCGCCTACAGAGGCAGGTTTCTATCTCTGAAAAACGCCAAATTTTGAAAATCCAGTTTTTCTAAAATACTTAAAATTAAATCATGAGCCTTTTAGAATATCATTGGATCATCATAACACTAAGCAATATGCCTTAACGAAGGATTACGAGTTAAGTCAAGATCGAAAAGAACCGAAACGGACAAACGACTACTCGTAGCAAAACGACTAAGTGGAGAGAAATCAAGGGAAGTGAATCAAGACAAAGATCAATGCTCAAGGGATTAATGACAATCTTCAAATAGTGGTAACGAGGAGCTTGTGTCATATATAGTGGTTTAAGACGTGCCTTTCCGGCGAAACGTTAAACGGCTTTGGTAATGAATAAGCACAAAGCAATTATTCAAGTATAGACTAAGATCACTTTCAATAATAGTCTTAGTCTAAACAAAAATATGAGCAAGGTATTAATTCACTTTCTCTCCCACAAAGGGCCTACTAACCGTATGGGTGCAAACCATAGAAATCATGCTTGATACTTTAAGCTTCTACTAACTCACTCTACATCACCATAGTGAGTCAAGTATCCAAGCAATGAAGGTTTGAGAGGATAAAGGAAAAGAAGCACAAGCCACGAATAAATGTCAAGGCAAGGATGCCGAGAACAAGCACATGGTCAAGTAATGATCAAAAGAATGATCAAAGGGCGTGTGGAAGAATGAAAGCGTACCTTGGCCACAAAGATCAATCCATGAAGGAATAAGTGCTATGCCCAATCAATGACTATGATGAGTACTAAGTCTTCAAGGACTAGTATCATTCCCAATCATCTTGGTATCATCATTCAAAGATGTTAAAGATCAATGAAGATGATTCTTCTACAAGTGCAAGTAACTTAATCCACAACTAATTAAGTGATTGATCTTCATGAGTACCTACACAAAGCAAGATGCAAACTAGTAGATACATTTCAAGAGTATATATAAATGCATAAAGGCTACTAATCTTAAGTGGGATGCAATATTATCAATTAAAAGACCTATTTTTCAAAGAAAAACATAGTTTTGACCAAAGAGAAACTTTAGTACAACTAGACCTTCTAATTTGAGGAGTCAATGGATCGATCCAAGTTTTAAAGTACAATATACTTCAAAGATCTTGAGTGACCATCACTCTGATACCAATTGTAGAAACTAGAAGGGGGGTTGAATAGTTTCTCTTCGATTGGTGACCAAATTAAAATTGCTTTCAATTTGGTTTGTATCAAAACCATCTTTTACTTAAAGCTAAGTTGCATAATGATTAGGTTCAATTGAAATGCACTAGCAAGAATAATAAGCAAGTATAATGATAATGAAATAAGTAAAGAGCAAGGAAGGAGACAACCTAGTGGGAAGACACCAAGATTTATAGTGGTTCGACAACGAGGCTCTATCCTCGTTTCTACTCCACTCCTCGAGTACACCTACTCGAGATTTCCACTATATCCACAAGCTCCCTTCTCGGTGGAGAAAACCTTACATCGTTGCTTACATTATTTTCCGACACTAAGCTAAATGTCGAGACCTAATCTTTAGCTAGGACCAATCTACACGACGTTGCCTACTTCACAATTTAACAACACAAGGCTAGATGTCGAGTTCTAATCTTAAGGTAGAACCAATCTTCACGACGTTGCCTACTTCACCATTTTACGACACAAGGCTAGATGTCGAGTTCTAATCGAAAGCTAGAACCAATCTTCACGACTCTTCACTTTGAAGCTAAGTGAGAACTTCACACAACACAACTACTAATCACTTTAAAGTTTAGTGAGAACTCACAAGACACAACCACATCACTTTATAGTTTAGTGAGAACTCCTAATCAAATCTATTACAACTCAACTAGACTTATCCAAGTACACACATGTAGCTTGGATTTACACAACACAAATCCAAGCAAACACATATGCAATGGATGTACACAACAAATCCAAGTATTCACAAATAACTTGGATGAACACAACTAGTCCAAGTATTCATAAATACATTGGATTGACCTAAAACAAAAAGGTATCATGATGAATATGACTAGCTCATAAATTCATCTTTATCACTACACTAGTGAGTGAGTGATCTTCTCATTGGACATGGTAAAGGAGGGGATCAAGAGGATAATCATATGTAAAAATCCTTAACAAATTAAGTGATCATTTACTAATGATTATGTTATAGAAAATAGAAAAAGGGCTGAGAAAAACGTCCAAGAGGCTTGCTAGAAAATGAGATTTGACCCACTATTTAAAGGAGACAAAGTTACAACGGATCTATAACGGCTACTGTGCGCGGTACCTTATCTCACCCCGCGGTACCATATCGCTAAGGTACCGCGTAGGTACTTAAGGTACCGCCACTAGACTCCGCTCCGTTTTTTGTCTTTTAGTGGGGTGGGATATCTGAGGTATTTGAACCCTTCAAAGGATATTCTAACAGCATTTGGAATATGCCATTTTCAAATTTTCAATTTCCATTTTAATAAAACATTTTCTAAAAAAGAAAGTTTATTAAAAAGTCTTTTGTCTTATTAACAAAAGTGAGTTTTAAGTATAATCATTTTGATGATCACTAAGTATGATTAAGAAAGGTTAGTGATATGATTATTACCTTGATGATAGTGTTAGTTAAATAATTCATTTTGTGTTTCTACACTAAATGTGTTGTATGGTTTGTTGTGATCAAAACTAAGAAAGATTAGTTAACACTAATAATGTTTTTAGGCATTACTTGCATTAACAATCTCCCCCTTTTTGATTACGACAAACGATAAACTCATTTACGTAGAAACACAAACTATGGAATTATTAACTAGTTTATCACTATCATTTCTCCCCCTTTGTCGTAGCAAAAAGGTTAGCATAAGTCTTTGAAGTGCATCGAACTTTGCTAGTAGCTCCCCCTTGGTGGTTGCTCCCCCTTGCTTGGGGCACCAAGTTTGTGAGCTAAGGTGACATGCTACAAAAAGGTTAGTAGAAAAGAAAGAAACACCAATGTATATATGATCACTACCTACTAAATAACTTGAGAGGGAGAAAGAGAAGAGATCTCAAATTAGAAGCAAGTATTTTGCTAAGTATGTCCAAAGAGGTAATTGACAAAATCAAACTTCAATATAATGAAGATGATAAGCTTGTCAATGGGTTAAAGATTTAGAATTGATGGAATCACCCATAAGCAATTGTAAAAATTTAACCAAGATCAACTCAAAAAGAGAACTAATTAGATAGCACACAAATAACACAAAGGTTAAAAAAAATAATACAACAAAGAAGATAGTCATACACATAGTATGAATATCTAAAAGCAATAAATATGGAAAATAAACCACTAAGCATAAGCTAGTCTAATAGTGATATTTTCCAAGATTGCTAAAAATAAAATAAAACTAAAAAGACGACGATGCATCATTCGAAGTTTTGTCCACCGGAACGAAAACTTGAAAAGGAGGTCGAGTGAGGAGGAATTCAAGAAAATTTAACTTCTCATACACATGAGCAAGTTCAATTTGTTGAAATCGGCAACAATCACACGAGGATCCATGATGCAACACAAAATCGTTTGATGGGGGTATGGCATCAAACTTAGGGTTTGGTGGTGGTGGGGTAAAGGGTTTGGGAGTGTTTTCACAATGCCTTGTGAGGTTTGGGAAGGTAGAAAGGTCATTGAGTTGGGGGGTATTGAAGGATTGTGGTGGTGGTGGAACATTTTCTTTTGCTCTGGTGATGGGGTTTATGGTATAAGTCTCATTCCAATACTTGATTGGAGAGAAGGTAGGGTTTTTGGGTGGTTTGGACGAAGATGGTTCATTCTTCTTAACCCAAACGGGTCGAACCGATATTTTCGGTTTCTTTGAAAGCTTGGATGAGGAAGCTTTGGGTGAGTGGGGTTGTGACAAAGAAATGTCAAGGTTAGGAATGTAGGAGTTAGGCATTGTGAGAGTGTGAGAATGATATCTCAAGGTTATGTGAGAGTGAATTCTCAAGGTTGTGTGAGAATGAATTCTCAAGGTTGGGAAGGTGTGAGAATGAAATATCAAGGTTGGGGTATAAGTAAAATGTAATCAAGGTAAGAATTTGAATACAAAATGTGTAGTGTCAAGGAATGTTTAGTCAATTTGAGTAAACAAGGAATCTTGACTGGGAATAGGGTTTTATAAGTTTTGACCAAAAAATCGTCAAAAGCCACATTCTGGCCGCGGTACCTTATATGGGTCGGCGGTTCCATATCACTAAGGAACCGCGGGTCCTTAAGGAACCGCGTCCAGTGGGCTTTAAACCATGTTTTTCCTGGGGTTTGGGAAAAACTAAGACTTTTTCAAAAAGTTGCAAATCTTGGAATTTTACCTCTATTAGAGCCAAAATATGCTAGGGTTGCATAAAGCAACACATTCACAAAGAATGTCTTGACAAAGGATGACAAAATAATTTAGATATCATTTTGAACCAATTTTAGTCAAGTTTAGGGGTTGTGATAGATTTAGGTTCAATTTTAATCTCAAATTAAAGTTGATTAGTGTGCACAAAAGGATAGAATCACACAAAGCTAAATCCATAAGTCAACAACACGAAACATTCATTAGTGAAACAAGTACAAAGATAAATAAAACTAACTAATACATAGCTAGCTTATCATTAAATCTAGATAGGTGGTTTTCTTTGGCTTGTTGTTGAAAATCTTTATTAAAAGAACTCCATCATTCATCTCCTAGGAGAAGGCATGGAGAACAAAGCAAGCAAGAAATCTTGCAAACCCCTATGTAGTCCATACATATCCATCCTTAGGTTTTGGATGAGGAAGTGGTTGTAGAGACAACATGGACATCTAGGACCATGAGTTTGTTGAAACCCAAAGTAAGGATCACCCAAGAGGAGGGAAATAGGGACACCCAAAATTGGGATGTTTGAGTTGGGTGGAGGTGGAGGAAGCATGTTCTCCAAGGGTGAAGTGGGTGAAAGTGGAGGCATGTTCCTCAAAGGGGAAATGGGTGAGTGTGGAGGAAAATTCTCCAAGGTTGGTGAAATTGGTGAGTTGTGAGGGGTAAATGGTGAAGTCACCAAAATGTCATCAAAGTCATTCCCAAAAGGAATGCTTTGGATTGGTTGAGGTTGTGTGGTCACTTCCAAGGGTGCACTTGGAGTGAAGGGTGAAGAAAGCTCATTTATTCTAGAATTGAATGAAGAGGAGGTAGAACCAATGGAGTGGTTAGTACCATGGGTGGAAGAAGTCTTGCATGGTGCAAGAGGTGGGGAAGGTGATGAAGAAATAAGGATAGGAAAATTCTCATTCTTAGGTGTGAGGAAAGGTGAAGAGTTAGGCTTAGCTACCTTAACCCTTATTTTGAGTGTTTTTCTTGGGGTGGAGGTCTTGGAAGTGTTTGAGGTTTTGGTACACACCATGGTTGATTAGGGTGGTTTAAGGTTTAGGGAAGTATGTTTGATGTGTGAAGAACATGGCAAACAAGGTGGGTTTAAATGGTTGAGGGGATGATCCAAACTAGTAATGGGTTAAAATCATTTTAGGTGAATAATGAATTTAGATACCCTAGTTTAGGAAATGTGCAGTTTATTACTGAAAATCATGCAAGGTTTACACAAAATTAAGAAAACAGTGTAAAGCAAAGATGATGTCGTGCACAGTGGCCGGCGGTTCCTTATCTAGGACCGGCGGTACCTTATCGATAAGGAACCGCGGGTCAATATGGAACCGCGACCAGAAGGTTTTCAAAAATTTCCCATTCCAGTTTTTGATAAACCCAGATTTTTCCCAAAGGTTTCACAAGCCAAAGTTAACTACATATCATAATCTAATAAGCTAACTATCATATGGCATGCACAAAGCTATGTAAAACACAAACATGATGGCATAATAAACGTTAAGGATCAAAATAAATGGTAATCCAAGCATGCAACACAAGTTAATAAACAACTAAACCAAAGAGTTAATAACCAAATGTTTAACCATCAAATCCAAACTTTGACAAAACTTCAAAGTCTTCACCTCCTTTTCTTTCCTAAACCCTTGATCATCTTTCCCAAATACTTGAGCTTGTGTACCGAGGGAGTATATCTATCTATTGTTATATGTAAACGATATGTTGATTGCTTGTAAGAACAAGACTGATATTAGGTCTACCAAGTCTTTGCATAATATGGAGTTCGACATGAAGGAGCTCGATGAAGCAAAGAAGATTCTTGGTATGGATATCGTCAGGGATCCGAGTCGCAAGACTCTCAGGGTGTCACAATCCGGGTACGTTTCTAAAGGTTTAAACAGGTTTAGAATAGACAATGGAAAATCAGTTCAAATGCCATTAGGTGCGCACTTCAAGCTATCATTCAAGGATTTCCCGGTTAGGGATTGTGATGTCGAAAAGATGAGTAAGGTGTCATATTCAAATGCGGTTGGGAGCTTAATGTACTTGATGGTATTCACGAGAACATAGCGTATGCAGTAAGTGTAGTTAGCAGATATTTGGTAAATCCTGGTAAACTTCATTAGGAAGCAGTGAAATGAATTATGAAATATTTGTAGAGCACTATAAACGTGGGTTTGGTGTATGGGAAAAATCGTGAAAACCATGTGAACTTAACAGGTTTTGTTGGATAAAGGTAGGTCTCTCACTGGTTACGTATTTTTAGTACAGGGATGTGTGCTAGAAGGTAACGCTATAACACGTGGTATCTCTTTCAACTACAGAGACGGAGTATATGGCTCTTACGGAGGCTGTGAAGGAAGCTATTTGGCTAAGGGGACTCTTGAAAGAGTTGGGCGTGAAACTTGACATTTTGGCAGTTAATTTCAAAATCAGGGTGTGATTCACTTATCACGAAATCAGGTTTTTTATGAAAGGACTAAGCACATCAATGTGCGCTGTCACTTTATCAAAGAAGTTTTAGAAGCGAATACGACTGAAGTTCTAAAGGTGAGTATTCAACACAATGTTGTGGATGCCTTGACGAAGGTGATACCTTGACACAAACTACTATACTGTTTAAAGTTGCTGAGTGTTGGAATAGGCATTTTTATCGATGTCTATAGAGTAAAGTGTCTAGTTATGCATTTTTATCAATGTCTATAGAGTAAAGTGTCTAGTTTCCTATTATTATTATTATTAGCTAATAGATTAAATGTTGGTTGGTTGCTTGTGTCTTAAGCCCAACTCGTTACTTTTCTTTCTTCGTGATAAGAACCGATTTTCCCCTCATGTCTATAAAAAGGTGAGTGGGGAAGAAATATTAAAGAAGTTTTTTAATAATACTAATCGGTGGATTAAAGATATACATTATGTATGTTGATCCCAAACTTAGATCGATTAGCTTTGTGTTAACGAGATTAAATCAAGTTAAACACTTAGAGAAACTTTGTTGTATGAACAATTCAAGTACTATGCGGAATTAATACTTGAATGAAGAACAAGCAAAACAAGTAAACCAAACTTTCACTTTTGATTGATGAGACAAACTTGATTACAATGAAAGTCGAATACTGAATAATAATGTGTATATTCTATAAACCCTACGACCTCCTTTTATAGCATAAGGAGTCGTGTACAATGGATAACCTATCAACTATATTAGGAAAAGATAAATATAGAAAATACAATATTTGTGTATATCTTTTCTAAATAACAAACGTGTTAACTAAGTTTTCCTATCAGTGCTTGGACTTCTTCTTATCAACGCTTGAATACTTCATGTCAACGCTTGATCTATCAGCGCTTGATTTCTTCTTATCAACGTCCAAATAACTCTTGTCAGCGTCTAAGTGTCTTGGCTCATTTTATTCCCAACAATCCTCCCCTAAACTTGATATCTACTCTAGTAATCAAGTTTCTGAATAAAAACTAAGTACAAGGAGGATTCTTACAAATAAAAATCACTTGTTAATTAGATAATAAATAAACCTAATTAAATCTTTGCCAACATCACTTGTATAATCCATTTCCAACTGTGTTGACACCATTTGCCTCAAAACTTCTTTGGACATGGGATATTCAGCATCCACAAGAAGATATTCTGAAAACTTTGTAGTGCTCAAATGGTAACACCAGCTGCTGAATGTAGACGCCATTGAAGTCCACTGATATCATCCAAATCCAAACATATTGGATCAGCATCATTTGGCTCAATCATTCTATTGAATGTGGACCAAATCTTTATTCCATTGACTGAAGTAGGTGCTTCAGCCTCATACTTGGCATTCATCAATACCCAAAGATCTACCAAGTCTTCTCTATCCAGGCTTGCAAACAAAGATATGAAAGAAGTAAAAGTATGTACCTTCTTTCCATCTCTGGTGATCATCCAGAACCCACTTGCATCTTCTTCATAGTGAACTATAGGGTTTCTGGAATCAAAAGGTAATACCTCTGCAATAAGTGAAGCTTCCAATAGTGAGAGCTTAATACTCCTTCTAATTACTACTTCACTAGGATTCACTCTATTCAAGGCTGGGAATTCAATAGGAAGTCCCTTCTTCACTGGCCTTAGTGCAATTGAAGCCTTTTGGATCTGCATTTCTTCTTCAAGTTCTTCCTTTCTTTCATTAGAAAGGAGTCTGATAGTATTCTCCTCTTGAATACATGCCTATATAGGATAAGCACGAAACTCCAATTCATCAAAGGATAAATCCTACAATTTCTTGAAAGTCCAACCCCCTTGATGACATCTGAGAAGCATATAATAGAGCTCCCTTCTATCCCTCTTAAGCTGTGAAAGAACCTTGCTAGCCTTATACTTCAAGATTACCTTGCAATCACGTTGAACTCTTAACAGAATCTACAAACCCCAAATTTGATCAGAAATTGTCAAGTATGGATTCTCCATAACCTTATTCTCCCATGCAAAGTACATTCTGGCTACTTCAGGCATTTCATAATCAACTTGCATTTTCAACTCCTCAAGCCTTTCCTTAGCCAACTCATCTCCATATTCCAGCCTCTCTGGATCTTCAATGATCATAACACTAGACTCTGAGCTTTCATCATCACTACCACCTTTTTCTATAGTAGCCCAATCCTTTTCTTGCAGTTGTGCAACCAAAGCTTGATCAAACTTAATCTGGTATTCATTCTTCTTTGGCTTCTCAACTTCCACCAAGATTGCTTTACCCTTGTCTTTTGCTCCAATGGTTGGTAAAGTATGTGGTGGTACCTGTGTAGAGACATCCCTAATGATAGTTGATGGTTGGGATACACTAACTATGCCTGCAAGTCTCTCAGTGTCCAAACTATGAGTGTCAACGCTTAAGTTACTCTTGTTAGTGGCTGACTCTGTGACCTGCTTTATCATTTCAGTAAAATACAACTTTGTAGGAGTAACTAATGAAGCATCAAAACCTGGTTGCCTCTTCAAATCTGTAAGAGCCCAAAGAATCACCAAAAGAAGTGCCTTCTTGTGAGCCTTTGTCACTCATATAGACTTGTTCATCCTCCCCTTTGGAAGAATCCTCCTCCCTACGCCTAGAGGTAACACTTTCCAAAATAACTATCCTCTCCCTCAATTTCTTGAGTTCAAGGCCTTGTGACTTGACAATCTGTACAAGGTCTGCAATTTGCTTTTCCAAGCTAATGCAGACCGCCGTCAATTCCAAATTAGTGTAAGGTTCCAATCTGCCCTCCTCTAGAATGGGAATTTGACTTCCCAAAGTAGATTCATGGGGCATGGATGGGGTCTTAATGAAGTTAGGACTGTCTTGGCTTGCATCTAAGCTAGAACCAATAGTCTCAGCCCCACCCATGTCACCAACCACACTTGTGGTGGTGGTTCTCTCTACGACATGTCTAGTACCACTAGAGGAGAACACTCCAGTAGTCCTTTGGCGTTTTACCAACCTATATTCTGGTGGTGTAGAAGAGGGAGTGGATTGAGGGTCTGTTTGGACGTTAAGGTGTATTTGGGTTTGTAGTAAAGTGGTGTCAGCGTCTGGATTTGTAGTGACAACGCCAACATTTGGAGTGTCAGCGTTGAATTGTGCTTGGTCAATTTCCATGTGTTGGGGTGATGGAGTTTGTTACCCTTATTATGACACATGCCATCAAAAATCATTTTTGAAAAGTTATACTTTTCCCCAGTTGCAATACACATAATGGCACTCCCAATAGATCGGTTGATTTCATTGTATGTAGTGCATTTGGGACTCAAACATTGAAGAATGACATGTATTAGATACTTCTAAGCCGGGGGAAAGTCTTGTTTTGTATATTTTTGTAAATGCCCTTCTTCAGGCAAAGGATAACCCAAGGCTTAGATTCCTTGCTCTAGCTCTGCAATGGGTAGGGTGGTTATACCATCTGCATCATTAAGATGAAAAGCTTGGCGAACCAAAGCTTCAGTAACCACCCATGGAACCCCATGGACAATAGCAGTCAATGTAGTCACTTCATTAACTGTTGAGGAACGTACAGTGTTCCAAAACTGTTTAATGTGTGTGACAGGGATAAGAGGAGTATGTGAAAATGCATACCTTAATGGGGACGCATGCAAATACTCAACCATCTGAGTATATTTGGGAAAAAGAGCATTATCAGCTTGTAAATAAGCTACCATGTTATATTGACTCCTGAACCCCAATTCCAATTTTGTAGGTTTAAACTTAGGTGCCATTGATGATGTAAGAAAGCTGTGATAAAAGTTATGGAAGATGAAGGTTTGAAAAAGTTTAGTTAGACAAGAATAAGCAGTTACCCTGTTTAAAAGAAATGAGCCAAATATATAGGAGAGGTGAAAATATGTGATTGGTCAAAACGTGAGGCAGTTATATTTAAAAAGTAATTATGAAAATCTTGAAAATATATAACTCATCTCGAACATTAATAAAAAGTTACCAACTCCTAAAATTGCGGCCCATATTTTCGTCAAAAATAACAACTGGGTAGGACCCAATGTTTGTCAACGGTCCAAAATAACTTATCAGCGCCCAACGGCTATATTCTTGTCAACGTTGGAAATTTGCCATGTCATCGTTAAAATTGGTCTTATCAGCGTTTGGAAAGAAAAGTGTCAGCGTCCAAAAATAAAAATAATTAAAAAGAAAAAGTACCTTAACAAAGTAATTTATCCTAGTAATTTATCCTAGTGAAGATAACTCATAGACTGAAAATCACTATAGGGTGGCAAGCACTGTCCAATCATGCACACTTGCTTAAGCAAGATAGACATAATTGCCCTCAAGTGTCTCTTGCTAACCAAAGTTCTTAACAATGAAGTTATCTCATATAAATCCCTTGTAACTTCCCAGGTAAGCCCAATAAAAACGTACCCAAGTCTCCCAACCGACCAAATCCAATTCTAGGTCAAAAAGTCTTGGCATCGTGGAAAGTATATCAACTTTGCATGCTACAGTGCCTCACGATTTAGAAAACTAACTCGTACTCACCAGTGGACACAATCTAGAAATGTGATAAGAGTATTATAAGAATACCCAAAAATCCAAAAGGTTTCCTAAACCTCCCCTTAAACTATGATATACAAAGTTGCCAAAAATAAAATATGCAATAAAAATTTATGTCAAGATAGGAGTGTAAACATTCCAACCATCAGCCATTAACTTGAACACACTTCTAGTAAGCTCCAAAGATCCATAAGAAACTTTGCATCCATTTGTGCAATGCTCATAATGCCTGCATAATTAGATCAAAAACCACAAAACTAACATATTGTTGTCAGCGTCCATTTTAACACTTACCAGCGTTAAAATAACCTTTGTCGGTGTTAGATGAATAAAGTGGAAAACGTAATTTTGTACAAAGACCAATAACAGTGCATATCCTGTACATACTTTTACAATAAGTTCCAAAAACACATTTTAGGTAAGATTGATCATTCCAATACTTGTTACCAAGTATTGAAACCTCCCAACATCAAAAGGTTTAGTTAACAAATCTGCCACATTTTCTTCTGTGTCAACCCTATCTGGGTGTATTAAACAATTTTCAAAACAATCTCTTATAAAATGATGTCTAATCTCTATGTGTTTGGTTTTAGAATGATGTACAGGATTCTTAATAATGCATAATGTACTGTTATTGTCTACAAAAATTTTGGTATGCATAAAATTTTACCCATAATCCAACAATTGGTTCTGAATCCATAGAACTTGTCCACAACAAGCAGCTGCAGCTACATATTCTGCTTCAGTTGTAGAGTTGGCCACCACTTTTTGTTTTTTGCATTGCCAAGATATCAATCTACTCCCAAGAAATTGGCATCCACCAGTGGTGGATTTTCTATCAAACTTGTCACCTCCATAATCACTGTCTGAATAACCAATAAGCTCCAATGAAGAATCCTTTGGATACCATAATCCCAAGGTGGGATAGCACCTAAGGTATCTAAAGATCCTTTTGACAGCATGAAGATGACATTCTTTGGGAGTCACCTGATGGCGTGCACATGCACACACAGCAAACATGATGTCAGGTCTAGAAGCTGTAAGATACATCAATGATCCAATCATTGACCTATAATGCCTGACATCCACCTCTTTTTCATCTCCAATCTTTCCCCAACGGTGTTCCCTATCCATGGGTGTGCTAGCCCGTTTTTTATGTGGATAAAAGCCAAACTTCTTCAAGATTTCTGCTACATACTTGTCTTGAGAGATAAAGATACCATCTTCTTTCTGTTGGACTTGTAAACCTAGAAAGAAGTTCATGTCTCCCATTGCACTCATCTTGAATTTGTCTGACATGAGCTTGGAAAATTCGTCACTCATCTTTGGACTTGATGAACCAAAGATAATATCATCCACATAGACCTGAACAAGTAAAAAGTCCTTACCAATTTTCTTGGTAAATAATGTCTAGTCTATGGTGCCCCTTTTAAATCCATTTTCCACCAGATAGGTGGACAATGTTCCATACCATGCTCTTGGGGCTTGATGAAGTCCATACATTGCTTTCTTCACACTATACACCTTGTCTGGATGTTCTGAATCTTCAAAACTAGGAGGCTGCATTACATAAACCTCCTCTACAATTGTGCCATAAAGAAAAGCACTCTTCACATCCATTTGATAAACTGTGAAGCCCATGCAAGAAGCATAGGCTAGGAAAATCCTTACTGCTTCAATCCTTGCAACATGTGCAAAAACCTCTTCATAGTCTATCCCTTCCTCTTGTGTATAGCCTTGAGAAACTAAACGTGCCTTGTTTCTGATCACAATCCCTCTTTCATCCTTCTTGTTTCTAATAACCCATCTTGTCCCAAAAGGTCTGATATACCTAGGACAGTCCACTAATTCCCAAACATCTTGAATAGCAAATTGATGAAGCTCATCCTGCATTGCTTCCACCCAACTTGGTTCTTTGAGAGCATCAAAAATCTTATTGGGTTCCTGTTGTGACAGAAAACAAGCAAACAAACATGCCTGTACAAGAGGGGTATCAACCTTCTTGTGGATATTGGCAATAAAACCTCCTTGATTCTGATGAGACCTTCTTGTTTGAACAGGAGACACCACATCACCAATGATTAGAAAAGGAGGATGATTCTTGATAGTAGATGTAAGTGTTCCTACTTCAATGAGTGTGTTGTCTTCAATCTCAGTCTCCATGTTGCCAATATCATCTTCATAGCCTCCTCCATCATCACTATAATGAACCTCTTCATGAACTATGCAAGGTTCACCTTGTTCAAAAGTATTGGAAGAGAATAAATGGTCAAATGGGTTATCAACCCCTAAATTTGGCATGTCAGCGTTCGAGCTATCAACGCCTGAATTTGGCATGTCAGCGTCGGATTTGCCTTTATTAGCGCTTGAAGGTTCATGCATGTTTTCATCAATTGGCTTTTCTTGTGGACCATCTGTCTCCTTTCCAGCAGCAGCAGCAGCAGTAAATCCATCAGTCCATATAGGAATGGTAACATACTCAAGTATGGGATCTGATTTGACTACATGTGATCCTTCTTCCTTGTTAACCTGTTTACCTGCAATTTCAACAATAGGTTCTTCCACAACATTTGAATCCTCTTTCACAATGTCTGGATTAGTAACAGGCATATAATTCAAGGTTCTAGATAAAAGTTCTAAATCAAAGAACCAATTTGGTCCACTCTCAGGATCACTAGGTTTACTCTCTAAAAACTTAGCATGTACCTTTTCAAGTATGCGTTTTTCTTTTCTTAATGTAAACCCTATATCCTTTACTATGCACTGAATAGCCCATAAAATAGCCTTCATCACCTTTAGCACTAAGCTTTCCTAAGGCATCACTAGTATCCAAAATCACTACATGGCATCTAAAGGGTTTAAGAAAACCTATATTTGGTTTCCTATTCCAAAATAGCTCATAAGGTGTCTTATTATGGATTTTTTTGATCAATGCTCTATTCTGAACATAGCAGGTTGTGTTCACATCCTCAACCTAAAAAGCAATGGGAAAATGATCATCAACCAACATTGTCCTAGCTGCTTCTATGAGTGTTCTATTCTTTTTTTCAGCCACCCTATTTTATTGTGGGGTTCTAGCTATGCTAAACTGCCTAGTAATCCCTTTATTGACACAGAAGTCATCTAACAGTTTTTTTCTAAACTCACCACCATTATCACTTCTAAGTATTTTAACCTCATTCCCTGTTTTCTTTTCAGTTTGGGTAATAAAGTTAATCAAAACTGTGGCACTTTCACTTTTTAAGGCCAAAAAGAAATTCTAAGTAAATATAGAAAAATCATCAGTTATAACAAAATAAAAGGATTTACCATTCAAACTTTCTATATTAGTTGGGCCAAATAAGTCCATATGTAACAAGTGAAGTGGTTTAGAACTAGAGTGCACAAGTTTAGACTTAAATGAGACTTTGTGTTGTTTGCCTTTAAGACATGCAACACAAGAATGATCATTGTGGAAAGCCTTTTTAGGCAAACCATCAACTAAACCATGTCTCACAAGTCTGTTTATGTTCTTAAAGTTTATGTGCCCTAACCTTCTGTGCCATAGATTACTCTCATCTACTGAAGCCTTAGCATATAGATATGACAAATTGTTGTTCATCCTAATTCCATTAAGATTTACATTATAAATGTCCTTATGCTTAGGTGTTCTATAATCAATAAACTTCTCATCAGGTATCTTAAAGTCTTTGTTTAACACCAAGCATTCAGTATCAGTGAAAAGAACCTTATTCTTGTTATCACACACTTGTGATACACTAAACAGATTATAATCAAGTTCTTTTACCAGAAATACGTTTTCAAAATGTAAATTATTGGTGATAAGATTGCATTTGCCATAAATTGTACCATATCCTGCTCCAAAGTACACTTTGTCACCAATTTTAATGGGGGTAAAGTTAGTCAAATAATCTTCCTTCCCCATCATGTGCCTAGAGCATCCACTATCCCAGTATCCATAATCATTTACCTGCTTTTGAATGCCCTGCACATAAAGAAAACAAATTAGTTTTCTTTGGGAACCCAAGCTTGAGCAAACTTGGATTCATTTGGTTGTTCAACAAGAACAGATTTAGTCCTTATAACAACCCCTTGTTCATCCCTTTGAGGATTGAACACCCAGTTGACCCCAATTGGTTTAGTTATGACCTTTGAAGTATAATGAAATCTGTTACAGGTCATAAAAATCCTATCAGAATTAGGGTTTTGGTCTTGTTTGGGTCTCCATGTCAAACTAGATAAAGCTTTAGACCCCTTTCCCTTTGGATGCAAGTATTTGTTATTACTTGGTCTAACAGCGTTGGAAACATTCCTGTCAACGTTAAAATTATTCTTGTCAGCGCTGAAATTGCACTTATCAGCGCCAAAATTAGGGTTTGCTATAGGAACCCATTGTCTGTTAGACCATGTATTGGTCTTTTGAAAGGGCCTTTGTCCATGAGTATTAGTCCCTTTAGTAAAGAATGGAGCTGGTCTAGTAACCTGTGGACTTGATTGGACAAAAGGTCTGGGTTTGACCATGTTTGACTTATTGTCAACGTTGACTTTTGAAGCACTGACACATTTATAAGCCAAATGAGAAAAACTCCCACAAATATACAAGCTTTTCTAGACATAACCCTAGGTCTAGATGAAAAGAACCCTGTCCCAATATTACTAACTTGGCTTTGTGGTGACCTAGGTTTCCTATACATTTCAGCATACTTAACACTAGGTTTTATATTGACATATGAGCCAAGGTCAACAGGCTTTCTAGTAGAGGGGTTAGTTATAGTTATGGTTGTTGACTCATGTGGACTCTCACTAAGCATTCCACCCTTAACAAACAATGTAGGATTGGCTTTCTTCCATTGTTTTAGGTCAGTCACTTTCTGCTTATACTCCTATACTGGAGTAAGAACTCTTGGTGGAGGAATGAATTACTTTTCTTGGAGTTCTGGTATACCAGTCCAAGAGAAATCCTTTCTCAGGACACCATGAAAGTTTCCAGCAGGTGGTGGAACATCAGCATACTCTTTCATTCCAATCCCAGTCATATCCCTGGAGTCTCTTTGCTCACTTACATATTTTTCTAGGGTTTGAGAAGCTTTATCAAACTTTTGAATTTTAAGCCCTACATTCTCTTTGTTTTTAATGGCCTCATCTAACTTAGTTTGTATGACTCCTTTGGATCTCTCCAGTATGTCCCTAAGGTCAACACTAACTTTGAGGTCATGAGACAAAACATTAATTTGATCTTTTAGGTCAAGCTCCATTTTCTTATATTCTGCTACAGTCTTTTCAGTTTGAACAAGTGCCATTTGATAATTAGATAGCTTGCATTTTTCATAAAAAAACATCTGATTTTAACTTTAAAATTTCTTTGTTAAGTTTTTCAGTGTTTAAACGACAACCTTTACTACAGAAAGCATCATCATATACCTCATTATCTGATAAAGACGAAGAATGTGCCATGAGAGCAAAGTGAACATGTTCTTCTTCTTCCTTCTCTGCAATCAAGGCCTTGTTCTCTTCCACCTCCTTTGCCATAAAGCTCCAGTCCCATCCAACACCATCAATGTCTTGCATGGCAACCATAGCCTTTGTGTCTTCAACCTTAATGATTTGGCTTGAAGGCTTTCCAGCATCAGATCTTCTTGGAGATCTGTATTCCCTCATAAAGTGACCCATTCTATGGCAATTGTAACACTCAACCTTTGATTTATCAAACCCAGCAGTGTCTTTAGCATTAAAGGTCATCTTCTTTCTGAATCTCCTATTCCATCTGTTGGCCCTTACGCTTGCAAGAGCCATATTCCATTTAATATCCATCTCCTCCAACTGATTTGCTCAAGGTTCTCATATGTAATCACTGAACCATTGGGCAATGTAGCAATGTATGCACACACTGTGTCTAGATCAATACCAGCAGGTTTAATCCTTGGTGGGTCAACATTGTATGTGTCAACATCTGAATGAGAAGCGCTGACAAAGGTTGATCCACCACTGACACAAGGTGATCCAGTAACAGGATGCACATATGATTCTCTCTGATTAACTTGAGCTTCACTATGTGAGATGAAAGCCATGTTTCCAGAGGTAGATTTGCTTCCATGATCCAAGAGGATTTCATTCTCTAGAATCTTTAGCTTATTGTAGACGTCATCAAAAGTAGAAATCTTGTGAGCATTGGTAGCAATAATAGACATTGCTTCAATTTTCCATGCATCACCAAGAATTTTAAGGAAAGTGGTAATGATATCAGCATCATTATACACTGTTCCCATAAAGGACAATTTGCTTGTGATGTGTAGAAGCCTGCTTCTCACCCCACTTAGCTTCGCATTAGGAAGAGCCTTTAACACAGCATACTCATGCAAGAGTTGCTTCTTCTTTTCTGAGACAGTATCATCATTACCACCATAGTTGACTTGAAGAGCTTCCCAAAGTTCTTTGGCAGACTCAAAACCTCTATACTTGTGCTGATTGCTTGGTCCCAAAGAAAGTTTGAGAATACTTAAAGTTTTCATGTCATTCCTTCTCTTTGCAATATCCTCAGTTGAGACAGCTCTCCCATCTGAAGGTCTTCCTTTTCGATCCTCTTCAGTTGAGCCCTCAATTGATCTTGAAGCAATAGCAGTAGCAATCTTAGCAGCCTTATCGAATGTGTTTCCATATTCAATAATTTCCAAGAGAGTGTGATCATGAATTTGAAGGTACTGTTCAAAATTGAACTTCCATATCTCAAAGTTGTCAGGGTCTAGCATGGGGATTTTTAGGTTGTGACTTGAGGAGGAGGTCATATCTGGAGTAGACATCTTGTCTGGTTTTTAGGGTTTCTTGAATAATTAGGGTTTTTGGCGATTTATGGTTTTTAGGGTTTCGTGTTCTTTAGATCAAAGTTCCTCAACAAGCTCTGATACCACTTGTTGATCCCAAACTTAGATCGAATAGCTTTGTGTTAACGAGATTAAATCAGGTTAAACACTTAGAGAAACTTTGTTGTATGAACAATTCAAGTACTATGCGGAATTAATACTTGAAGGAAGAACAAGCATAACAAGTAAACCAAACTTTCACTTTTGATTGATGAGACAAACTTGATTACAATGAAAGTCGAATACTGAATAATAATGTGTATATTCTATAAACCCTACGACCTCCTTTTATAACATAAGGAGTCGTGTACAATGGATAACCTATCAACTATATTAGAAAAAGATAAATATACAAAATACAATATTTGAATATATCTTTTCTAAATAACAAACATGTTGACTAAGTTGTTCTATCAGTGCTTGGACTTCTTCTTATCAATGCTTGAATACTACTTGTCAACGCTTGAATACTTCTTGTCAACGCTTGATCTGTCAGCGCTTGATTTCTTCCTAATACCGTCTAAATAACTCTTGTCAGCGTCTAAGTGTCTTGGCTCATTCTATTCCCAACAATGTATCTTTTTTTCTTCCGAGTCGATAGCTATATAGATCATGTTTTTGGCAGCTAATAATTAGAATTGTATGATTCACATCCTAACAATAAACATTTGCAACTATCGAACAACACGTATTTTTTAATCCACAAGACCACAAATCAATTCGCAAAAATCATAAGCTTAAATGGAAATGGCCCATTGGGCCGAAGATAACAAGAAAAAGTTATGAGCCGCAAACGTCCAGCCCAGCCAACCCATAACAAAACAAAAATGTCTTTTATTGCCATAAATCTTGCAGTAATTATTGTAGACTTTTGTACTACACGTAATAAGGAAATGAATACTTCTTTTCTGAAACTAAACCGAAACCGTATCGATTCTCGGTACCCGAATTCTGTTCAGTACAGTACCAATACTAGGAAATAAGGTGAAAAAAATTCGGTACCACTAATTCGGTACGGGATCGGTATCAAATCGAGAAATTCTCGAAGAAAAAAGGGGAAATCCCGATTTCTTGATACCGGTACCTATATCCGAATATCGTTCGATACGGTATCGGTGCCTTTAATTTATATTCGAGAAAAAATCGATAACACAAATTTGATACGGGATCGGTACGAAACGATACCGTACTCCTCTCTAGTTCCCTCTCAAACATGCGTCTTGGAAGGAAGTGTGTTTATTAAATGGTTTTCATTAGGTACATTTAATCGCTGAATTTGATAATTATATATATATTTACTAGACTCAAGGCCCGCCCTATGGGCGGTTAGTTTTAAGAATTATCCAAGATAAACATATTAACATTAGTTTAAGATATCATTAAACTTGATAGTATCAAAACACAAATGTTTGACCAAAGAATTGGATAATCCATGAGCCATTGTCTGTTATACTCCAAAGACAATGAAAAGTAAACCCATTGGTTAACGAATGATTTCATTACATTCATTTCAGAAGGAATGTAACATATGACAATAAAAATCTGCCACCACAAAAAAAAGAAAAAACAAATATATGTATAACGGGATAACTTTCCGCCTGCCACCTCTCTTATTTGTCTGATATGATTAATGTGATCTCTTTTTCAAAAGGTTAAGACTAAAGTAATATCCTTACCATCATGGTCGTTACCTTCCCTTTGTTCCTACAAAATAATGGATTCAGATTACTCCTCAAAGTGGAGTTAGCCAAAACAACATGAAACATGTAACATAGCTTTAGCAAACAACAAAAAGCACAATTTTACCAAAATATTTTAACTATTGAATTATGTAGTCAATGTTTAACTGTTTTTATGAACCCACATGAAGCTAAATTTGCTTTTTTATGCAAGAGTTGGAAAGATATCACATGTCATCTTGATAACCAAATCCAAATAGATAAAGCAAATTCGCTTAAACTCATCATATCCATATCCTGTATAACGATTGTAAGCTAAGACTTCTTTTTATTCACAATATACGATTGAAAATACTTTTTTTTTCTTAACTAAATATGTTGAATACACATAGAACCTGACATTGTTTTTACTTTAGAATATAATTCATTCCTTTAGGCACATCTGTAAGTATATATTTTATTTAGCATGTTTTGAGATTTGTAAAAACCATAAAAAACCAAATCAACCCATTTAGATATAAAAGGGTCAAACTGCAAGATTGGTAACAGAAATTGTGAATATCTTTCTAGACACATAGACTTACTCAGTTCATCGTCGATAAGAACCCATGCGTCAATTAGCAGCTTCACGTCACCTGGATAAACAAACATACGCTAAGTGCATCGTTTAAGAGATATATCATAGTGTTTGATATGCGTTAAAGAATTATTTACAGAATTAAGTTCATCGACGATTTAAAATAACGAAGATGAACTCAATTGTAAAATTAAGGAGGTGAACTCAAATATTAACACACCTTTGGTCAGATATAGCATCTTCTAAAAATGCTTTTATAAATCATTAACCAAAAAATAGAACAACCACACCCTCATCCAATAACCAAATATCCCTATGTACAGCTGAAAGATACCCACTGACATACCTAACATTAGAAGAGACCAAGAACCTTATGCAATCTCAAACCCCATTTAGTTAACGTACATGTTTAAAATTTCTAAAATCAATACCTTTAAAAAGTCACAATACCATGCAATGCAAACGTAGTCTAAACAAGTGATGTAGCGAGCAATGTTCTCTGTCACAACGAAATTACTAATTATCTCTTATTGTTATATCTTATGTAGATAACTTGAAAAATTAGTTTTGTATATCCAACTTGATACGTATGTGGGCGAATACAATGCTACAACAGAATAGCAATGGGCTACTTTTATCATAGTTGCTTCTGCTACTAAAATACCAACATGATACTTGAGTATAAATGGGCTTAATTTTGCCACGGAAAGTAAGAAATATGAGGCATATAAGGACTTAAAATAAATAGTAACTGATAGGTGTGTAAACACCCATCCTTTTTACCACTTAACTACAATAATAACCAAGCCAAAACGTGTATTTTATGTCGTAAATGTCGGAATTATGCGTGGTTTGTGTTTTTGTTGTGATTTAGGACGAAAATGTGAAAAAGGAGAGAAAACACGGGCATTCACGGGCTTTTATCGAAGAAAAAGACAAAAGACGAAGTCAAGAAATCAAAAGTGCAAAAAGAATGGAAGTCCAAGACCAATTCTGAAGATTTATCGAAGAAAAAGTCAAAAGGCGGAAGTTTACTAAAAGCCGAAGAACTCAAGTCTAAATTATTGAAGAAATTACAAGACGAGTTTTATTAATCCCGAGACAAAGTCAAAAGTCGAAGAATTAAGAAGACGAGGACTAAAGGATAATTAAAGAAAGAAGAAAGAGGGGGGGGGGGGGGAAGCTTCCACTAAGCACCTCCCTAATCCCCTATAAATAGATTTCATTTCATTTCATTTCATTTTGTTGGCTAAGTGTGACAATTAGCTCTTCCATTTTAATTTTTGCACATTTAAATACATGTCATTTACTTAATTGTCTTGCACCTTTAATTCATTTAAATTCAGTAAGTTTCCTTTTATTGTTGTTAATCTTTACTTTTATTGTTAATCTTATATTTACCTTTCTTGTTTAATCTTTAATCTTTATGCTTTATTGTTTATGTTCATGTTCTTGAATTTGTATTAAATTGATTAAGTGGGTTTTGATTATTTTGATTATTATTGTTAGTGTTTTTGATTTGGTTTGATTGGTATTCATTAGTTGATCATTTTTGCTTAGTCTTGTTTAATCTTTTGGTTTGATTGGATTAGTTTTGTCTAGATTCGTAGCTTTTATCTCTTCCTTGTTCTTCGCACTATTAGTTTTTCCCAGATTCCGAATCAGCAGTTCATTCCGAATCAAGGTTTGTTGAGAATATTCCGAATCAGTGGAATATTCCGGATCAGTGGATATTCCGAATAAAGCAACTTATTCCGGATCAAGGGCATTCATTCGGAATAACATATATTCCGAGTCAAGGGCATTCATTCGGAATAGTAAATATTCCGAGTCAAGGTCGTTTATTCGGAATAATCAATTATTCCGGATAAAGCTTTTATTCCGAATGAGGGGTATATTCCGGATGAAGGCTTTTGTTTGAATATTCCGAATGAAGCAATTTTATTCCGGATCAAGGGTTTTGGTAAATATTCCGAGTGAAGAGAAATTATTCCGAACGAAGGTGACATTCCGAACGAACGATTATTCTGAACGAAGGTTTATTCCGAATGAGCTGTTTTCAGGTTATGTTATGTTAAGTTTCTGTTTTTAAGTTTGAATTTTTAAGCTTTACTTTTCCTGCCTTTTTCCTTAGTTGCACTTTAAGTTTACTTGCCTTAGATTTATTTTAAGTCTTGCCTTATTTTAAGTTTTAGTTGCGTTTTAAGTTTGCCTTTAGGATAGTTTTAAGTTTGCGTTATTTACTTTAATTCCCTTTTAACTTTTCGTCACGCTTTAAATTCTTGTCATTTATTTTAAATTAGATTTAGATTTATTTTACCTGCCTTTTACTTTAAAGTTTGTGCATTTTAATTTTCACTACAACGACACAACATTTGTTTTCACCAAAGACAGCTGAGTCGCACTTAAACCAGTAATCAATTCGATTAGACATACGACAAAGAACTTTATAACTGAGTAAAATGCAAGTTATTAAATGGCGCCGATGCCGGCTCTTTTCGTAAAGATTAACGGTTTTCTGTGAGAGACGCGTTGCTTTTTGGGATCCGTTCATTTGTGAGCGTTATTTTCTTGTTTAAAAACTTTCAAAAGACCATAAAAATTAAAAATTGTTAAAAATCCATAAAAATTAAAAATTTTCAAAAATCCAAAAAGATTTTATTTTTCTTTATAGTGTATTTATATTGTCTACTGCTTTGGTATTGTTTTCTTTTGCTTTCGCAGGTGTATGCATACTAGATCTTCAAATTATCAAGAGCCCGAGACTCGTGAAGATTTAGCTATGGCAGGTGTGAACAACAACAATAATCCACCGCACCTCAATAATAACAACAACAATGTTCTTCCATAGCCCGATCTTCGGACAATGGAGGAGCTTTGTCAACCCACAATGTTTGGACGAGGAGGACCGATTGCGTCGATGCAAATCATGGCTCCGGAGTTTTCTTTGAAGCATCACATGATACAACAAGTGTAAACTAATCCATTTCGCGGAATGCCTGATGATGATGCCAACAAACACCTCGACAAATTCATTACTATTACCCAAAGCTTGAAGTTGCCCGGTGCAACTATGGATGTTCTTCGCCTTCAACTCTTCCCACATACTTTATCACACCACGCCGAGAAATGGTTTGATCGTCTCCCGAAGAATTCCATTCATACTTGAGACGACATGACTCAACGATTTTTATCGCGCTACTTTCCACCATCCATGGTCACGAGCCTTCGAAATCAAATCAGCGGTTTCATGCAAGAACCCGATGAATCTCTCTTTGATGCTTGGGAAAGATATAATGTTTTGATCGATCGATGTCCAAACCACAACATGCTCCCCGTGACATTAATTGATACTTTCTACAACGGTTTGACTTTTCGTGGTCGTGATACGATTAATGCAGCCGCCGGTGGCACATTTATGAAAAGAAGACCCGAGGAGTGTAGAGAGCTTATTGAGAACATGACTAGTCATCACAAAAATTGGGATTCCTCCGCTTCTTCAAGGAACAACCCGAGAGTCAATGTTTCTTCTACTTCAGCAAACCCCGATATGACCGAATTCACCCGCATGATGGCCGAAATGAACAAAAATATCTTGCTCATCGCTTCAAACCAACAACAAGTTAAAGCGATAGCCAATCCTTGTGAGACATGCGGCGGTCCTCGCTCATACACTGATTGTCCTTCTACTCAAGGTAATCCGGAAAACGTGTATGCGGCTTATGGTAATTATTCACCGGAAAATTACCAAGCCCGACCTCAAGGGGATCGAAATTTGCTAAGTTACCGGTCCAACAACTATCTTTCACCTGGTTTTTCTCCTCAAAACCACAACCCCAACAACAATTACAATAGAAGCAACCAAATCCCACCTCGAGCTTCTAATCCTTATCACTTACCCGCTCAACAAGCCCCACCCATCAATCAAGATGTTGAAGCTTTAATGAGAACCCAAGGAGAGAAAATTAAGAATCTGCAAAGCCAAATTATTAATTTGAAAGGGGATATCACCAAGCAAGGGAATGACATTAGATCCGAGCTTCGAAATGATATTCAGTCCTCCTTCAGCAATCAAACGAATGATTTGAAGAATATGCTGGCCAGTTTCTTACCAACCACTCAACCCTCTACTTCGAGTTCTCTACCTTCAAACACCGTCACCAACCCGAGAGCGAATGTGAGTGCTATTACTACCCGTAGTGGAGTTACTTTAGTAGGACCATCTATCCCACCCCTAGTTACACCATCTACACCTCCTCCACCACCATTTATCCCTACTACTCTCACACCTAGTATTAGTACACCATTACCGTCTCTGCCTCGTCATGACGAAGTACCCAAGAAGAACCCTTCAACATCTCAACCTTCACCTGCTACACCTCCACCACCCAACCCCAGCATTCATTACCCTTCTCGACTCGACAAGGCTAGAATTTTGACTAAGAATGACATTCAAGTTGCTTACTTTTTGGAAAAGATTGTCGGCATGAAAGTTACCTTTACCCTTGTTGAAGCTCTTGCTCAAATGCCACAATTTGTCAAGATGTTTAAGGAATTGCTTAATAAGAAGGAGAAGATGGTCGAGTTTGTGAATACTCACTTAAATGAAAATTGCTCTGCAATCCTTCTTAAAGAACTTCCGGAAAAACTTGGAAATCCCGGTCGTTTTGTGCTACCTTGTACTTTTAACCAAACCGACAAATTTACTACCTTAGCCGATCTCGGGGCAAGTATAAATTTGATGCCCTTAAGTGTTTGGAAAAAGTTATCATTGCCCGACCTTACACCAATGAAGATGACGCTTGAGCTCGCCAATCGTACTCTCGCTTACCCCGTTGGTATTGCTGAAGACGTGTTCATTAAAGTTGGCACATTCACTTTTCCGGTCGACTTTGTCGTTGTTGATTATGAAATGGACCCTCGTATTCCGTTAATACTTGGACGCCCATTCTTGAGAACCGGTAGAGCTTTAATAGATGTGGATAAATGTGAACTCATCTTAAGAGTCGGGGATGATGCACAAGTTTTTGAAATGGGGAAGCTTACAAGCAAATCCTTTGGAAGAGAATCGGTGAATATGATTAATGTGCTTGATGATTTTGTCGTCTACAACAATCCTCTATTCGATTCCTACAATGATAATCCACTTTTTCAAGATGATGTGGATCATTCTCTCTCCAATTTGGAACCCCCTCCCACATATGATTCTCCACCAATCTTTGATGCTTATGATGACGATTCTAGTTCTGATGGAGATGATTATGATGATTTTACTTCTGAGTATCCCGACATGCCCACTTACGATGATTTTGATGAGGCCGATACTCTTTCGAGTGATTCTTCACATGATGAAGATCCTCCGCCAACCATGCTTAATCCTACTTTGGATGACTACTCATTTGAGGAAGACTTTTCTACTTTTCTCAATACTTACTTCCCTCATGAGAGTGATGCTTCTCCTTTGGACTTTGATGATTATGGTCTTCATTCTTCTACGGATTTGAAGAAAATTCTTTCAAAGGAGAAGCAACCGGCCGACACCAACATCCGCAACACGTATGTTTTGACACCTCTTTGTACACCCTCTGAGGACGAGGTTGTGCATTTTCTTAGCGGATGTTCTTCAAATTCTACTGAGTCTGAGTGCTACTTTCCCCTAAAGGAAAAGGTGTTCGACCCCGGTATCGATATTCTTCAGCCATCTCAGTATCCACCTGATGAAATAAAAGGAAAAATCTTTGGAACTTTTGAAGATATGCTTGGACCTCTTCACCCTTTCTACCACCGTGCTCCATCTTTGCTTAAGGGAACCTTGCCTACTCTTATTTGGCTTGCCTTGTTCGCCTTAAGCTTGTGCTATTTGATGGACGAAAATTATGTATTTGATCCCGGTGGATATGTTTCATGCTTCTTCCTATGCTAATCAAGGTCGAGTCAGGCTCACGACTCGGTGAACAAAAATCAAGCGCTTCTTGGGAGGCAACCCATGTATCTATCTTTTAGCTATCTTTATCCTAAGTGTAGGGGAGACCCGTTGGTTTTTGCTATTTCCTCTCTTCTCTTCTCATATTCAGGGATTCGAGCGCTCAATGATCCACTCTTGATGATTTTTGACGACCCGTGATTCCGTGTTTCCGTCTTCCCGGTTCTATCCTAAACTCTTTTCGATTCACTATTTTATATTTTCTAATATTAAAATAGGAATCTCGTTAGTTGTCTCTTCCTTAGCAAGATTTAAATAACGTGCACAATGTCCTAAGTGTAGGGGAGTTTACTCCCACATGCTTAAACATTGAGGACAATGTTTATATCAAGTGTAGGGGGGACTTCTATCGAAGTTAAGTGGTCTTTTCCTTGTATTTGTCCTCATTTTAACCGGAAAATAAATTTTTTCGACATTTTTCAAAATTTTTGATCTATCTTGGCCTATTAGTTTTTACCTTTGTATAGTTATTTTCTTTCTTTACTAGAATAAATTTTAATAAAGTGGTTTTAATTTTTAAACGTTGTGAATCTTTTGACTCAACCCGAGTTTACTTATCTAAGTTTACTCTAGCTAGTATCCTTAACGTGTTTAAGTCAAGTTTTGCTAGGCTTTTATATAGGGAGCTATAAAACGCGAAAGTCTTAACTCTCACGGGTTAAGAACAAGAACTTTTCGCAAGTTCCTATAATTGATCCTAGAGAGTCGTTTATCAAGGGAACTTTAAAATGCGATTTCTAAACTTGAAAGAGTCTAAGAAGTTGCAAGATCCTATAGGCGACTCGAAAACCCAAAACTTTCATTTAATAGGCTAAGCATCCACGAGTCTTATTCCTTGAGATTTTAAATTGTGGAGAACGAGAGATGATAGAGTCAATTATAAGTTTGGTATTCTTGCGTGAATTTATGTCAGTTGATTATAAGCCTATTCTCCCATCACTTGTTAATAAATTTATCTGAAATAAATAAGGTTGTACGATTTGAAAAGTTACTTAGCTTCTAGCCCAAGATCGTTTAAAAGTTGCTCGGTATGGATTAGAGTTCATAGCCAAGGCATAACTTATTGAAGCGGGATGCGAAGATTGGCGAGTCCAAAAAGGTCCTAACAAGGCATGAGGGCTACATTTTGTTGCTAAAGATCCCAAGTGATGTGAAGAATCATTTATCAAAAATCAATATGAAGGATCGAGACACACGACGAAAAGCAAATACTCCCGTAAAGATCATGGAGAAGTCTATCCAAAAAGGCCCTAACAAGGTATGAGGATAAATAGATCCAAGTCCTAAAAGGAAGCGGATCGTTGTATATCAAAATCCCAAATAAAGATTGGAGAAAAATGAAGAAGTCGTGGTCCAAGAATGAAGAATCTCTCAAAATTTCAAGTGAAGAAATTCCTATTATGAAGAGAAGGCCATTATTTCATGAACGTCTCTCAAGATTTGAAGTATGAAGTCGCTGCCAAATATCGGTCCGATAAAGGTCTCAAATCGCGAAGCGAGTTATGCCAAGATATGAACTGTTTGAGGTCCCGAGAAGCAGTTTTAAAATATTTTGTCCTTTAGCTAACTATTGATTAAATCGTCCCACTTTATTTTCAGCCTAAATAACTATCGAAATAAGTCAACAATGCATACTCGTGATCATTCAAGACAACAATAAAATATAAGAGATACACCTAGGAATAAGGGAGTCTAAGTGAATAATTGGCCCACATGAGTTCATGTTAGTTTGCTAACTTATAATAACAATGATCTCGTTTTTAAGCTTGGTTTGGAGAAAGTGAAAACTTGAGGATGATGATCATTCATGACATTTTCAAAACCCTAAGGTATGTCTTTGATTTCTTTACTTACTTTCTTCCTTTGAATGTTTATAATTTTCTATCTCTTTAATAAAGGCCAATGTGGATTGATTATGATGGAAAATGTAAAACGTGCTTTGTAACTAATGCATTGCATGAGGACATTGCAATGGTCAAGTGTAGGGGATTTGATAGGTGTGTAAACACCCATCCTTTTTACCACTTAACTACAATAATAACCAAGCCAAAACGTGTATTTTATGTCGTAAATGTCGGAATTATGCGTGGTTTGTGTTTTTGTTGTGATTTAGGACGAAAATGTGAAAAAGGGGAGAAAACACGGGCATTCACGGGCTTTTATCGAAGAAAAAGACAAAAGACGAAGTCAAGAAATCAAGAGTGCAAAAAGAACGGAAGTCCAAGACCAATTCTGAAGATTTATCGAAGAAAAAGTCAAAAGACGGAAGTTTACTAAAAGCCGAAGAACTCAAGTCTAAATTATTGAAGAAATTACAAGACGAGTTTTATTAATCCCGAGACAAAGTCAAAAGTCGAAGAATTAAGAAGACGATGACTAAAGGATAATTAAAGAAAGAAGAAAGATGGGAGGAAGCTTCCCTTAAGCACCTCCCTAATCCCCTATAAATAGATTTCATTTCATTTCATTTCATTTTGTTGGCTAAGTGTGACAATTAGCTCTTCCATTTTAATTTTTGCACATTTAAATACATGTCATTTACTTAATTGTCTTGCACCTTTAATTCATTTAAATTCAAGTAAGTTTCCTTTTATTGTTGTTAATCTTTACTTTTATTGTTAATCTTCTATCTACCTTTCTTGTTTAATCTTTAATCTTTATGCTTTATTGTTTATGTTCATGTTCTTGAGTTTTTATTAAATTGATTAAGTGGGTTTTGATTATTTTGATTATTATTGTTAGTGTTTTTGATTTGGTTTGATTGATATTCATTAGTTGATCATTTTTTGTTAGTCTTGTTTAATCTTTTGGTTTGATTGGATTAGTTTTGTCTAGATTCGTAGCTTTTATCTCTTCCTTGTTCTTCACACTATTAGTTTTTCCCAGATTCCGAATCAGCAGTTCATTCCGAATCAAGGTTTGTTGAGAATATTCTGAATCAGTGGAATATTCCGGATCAGTGGATATTCCGAATAAAGCAACTTATTCCGGATCAAGGGCATTCATTCGGAATAACATATATTCCGAGTCAAGGGCATTCATTCGGAATAGTAAATATTCCGAGTTAAGGTCGTTTATTCGGAATAATCAATTATTCCGGATAAAGCTTTTATTCCGAATGAGGGGTATATTCCGGATGAAGGCTTTTGTTTGAATATTCCGAATGAAGCAATTTTATTCCGGATCAAGGGTTTTGGTAAATATTCCGAGTGAAGAGAAATTATTCTGAACGAAGGTGACATTCCGAACGAATGATTATTCCGAACGAAGGTTTATTCCGAATGAGCTGTTTTCAGGTTATGTTATGTTAAGTTTCTGTTTTTAAGTTTGAATTTTTAAGCTTTACTTTTCCTGCCTTTTTCCTTAGTTGCACTTTAAGTTTACTTGCCTTAGATTTATTTTAAGTCTTGCCTTATTTTAAGTTTTAGTTGCGTTTTAAGTTTGCCTTTAGGATAGTTTTAAGTTTGCGTTATTTACTTTAATTGCCTTTTAACTTTTCGTCACGCTTTAAATTCTTGTCATTTATTTTAAATTGGATTTAGATTTATTTTACGTGCCTTTTACTTTAAAGTTTGTGCATTTTAATTTTCACTACAACGACACAACATTTGTTTTCACCAAAGACAGCTGAGTCGCACTTAAACCAGTAATCAATTCGATTAGACATACGACAAAGAACTTTTTAACTGAGTAAAATGCAAGTTATTAGTAACATACCTTCCTTTGAAAGGCCTCAAGTCCAGGTGAACTTACATTAATCCATGACATATGCTCCTTTACAGGTTCACACATTGTGCACTTCACAACCTAGAGAGAAAGACAGAAGTTCAAATAATCCAATTAAAAAGATTTATCTTAGATATGATACCAAATGTTGGTTTAAACATACTACATTATGGCTGATATCTCTGGACAACACCATTGCAGTGTAGCTGCAACGGCTCTGTTAGTCTACAATAAATTTTAATAGTGAACTTATGAGTTTTTAATATTTGTGAATATAACTGAATGACAATTGCATATTGGGAGCAATACCAAGAAAGTTTTTCATGGGTAAACTCCAAGGGCTATATACAAAGAAAGTGTTCGATCTGATATCCCATTATCAACTTTTCATTCATGAATATCATATTCAAAAGAGCATAGATTAAACAAATAAATGTCTTATTTGATAATCCCAAATAAGATTATTCAAATTAGTTTCCAACAAAACAAAAACCACAAAACAAAATCTAATTGTCAATAAAACTTGAGAAACAAAGTAGTTTATAGCAAGTATGCTAATGAACAAAGTAGTTAGCTAAGGTAAGGACTTGAGTGAATTAAAAAAAAAAAATGCTACAATCATGAGATTAGTTTGCCAATCCAAAATGGGAGCTTTTTTTCTTCTTAAAATCAATTTAAAACATCCTTAATTTACAATCAAAATTGTCTAACAATTCTCCAAATTAATCAATAAATAATAATAATAACAATAATACAAAATCTAAAATTCGTATAAATCAAAAACTCATTCATGGCAAACATTCTAGCAACCTCAAACTTATAGAACAAATTAACAAAGCTAACAAAAAAATAATATTACGAACCTGATTCGTGAAACACAACGATGCCCAAACATTTGTGTGTAACGATTCTACAAAACAAAACACATAGAAAACCACATCCCACAATTGGTTCGATGTTTATCATGATTTCAGACATTTTTTTGGATCGGATTAATTGTTAACAGAAGTCAATACACCAAACGGAAATTATAACAGACGTATTTTGGTAGGTGTTTGATCTGACGGTTATTAAAAATCTCATTTACACGTGTCAATTGATAAAGAATTTTGGTAGATAATGTTTAGAAAAAAACCCTGCTTTATATAAGAGGCAGATATTCTATATTTATACTTCTATATCTATACTATATATAAAGAATATATATATATATATATATATATATATATATATATATATATATATATCATAACTCCAAACCAAAAATTAAGATAAACCTATTAATAATTTAACCATTAGATCATTTTTAATTCAAGTCTAACTTCAAATTTTTACCATCTATTTCTTTTGTAACAACTTATTAAAAAACTTATTTTTATTTTTAAATTAAAATATCTTTTAACTCATTTATTTTTTTCATAATCTAATTTCACCTGATTTTCTAAATTTTGTTCTCTTTAATTCATCATCCATTTTGATATATTTACAATTTTTTTTTTCATTTTCAGTTATTTTATTTATTTTAATTCAAACTTTTTTTATATATTTTAACGTTAAATCGATTGCTAAAAAATCGTCACTTATTATTCGTCGCTGCATTACGCGGGTAAAATGCTAGTTACACTTAATTATAGTATTTGCAAAGACAATCAAGTTAGTTGTAAAGAGAAAAAAAAATTAATAATGATTGTGAAGCTAGTTGTGACTTGTGACGTATCCTTATTAGGGCTAAGACTTTAAAGCGAGACTGTTTCGTAAAAGTTTATTGTAGTGCAATTTTTTAGTTTTATAAAGGAAAGTACTTTGCTACGTGCTTAACTAAAAATACCTCCGTAATCATATTAAACATAACAAAGGTACATACAAAATTACCCACATAGATTACTTGTGTTAACTTCGGTGTGTTACAAAGAAAAACTTATTTTGATGTCAATCGGTTTGCGATATCAAATGGAAAACTTATGTTAAGAAAACATAACAAAAAAAAAAAGCAATCTGCCAACAAATCTATAATCATTCGTTTAACAAACAGTAATACTATCTCCGTCTCATAATAAGTGTCTACTTTGATTTTTTTAGTCTTTTTTATTCAACTTTAATTATAAATATTTTTATTTGTATTATATATTATCGGATAAAAAACATATTTAATAAAAATATATTTAAATCTCAATTCACACATATATTTTTCATCTATTATTGTATAACATAAATAAAAATATTTATAGTGAAAGTTTAATAAAAAATCGAAAAAATTAAAATGAACATTTATCATAAGACGGAACTAGTTTGTTTACTTTTGTGGGTTTCATTTCAAATTTTAGTCCACTTGTTAATTTATTATTTTACCAGTCACCCCATTGGACCAAACCCATAAACGTGTCAAAGGGCCGCAGATATTGGTCCAATAAAACAACATCAATAAACTCTGTTAGACCAAATTCTTTCATTTTTGTTTTTGAAAAAAAGAGAATTTCCAAATTTTAGTCACATTTCTCCTTCATTTTCCACTTTTTTTAAAAATAAAAAAAATTAACGAACATGACAAAACATAACTAGAAAAAATTGGAATTTCCTCTTAAAAATGACCAAGTTGACCAACTCATTTGTTTTGAGTTTTAATCCGTATAAATTAACACATATATTAGTTGTTATAAATTTTAGGGTTAAAGCTATAAATAATCAACGAAGTTTACCCTTTTTCTCGATATTTTTAATATGAAACATATAATACTATTAGAACCATTTAAATTTTACAATTTGTTCTAAAATTACAAATGTTTTAAAAAATGACCTATAAGTCTATAACAACCGGTTTTCAAGTAGAATTAAGCTACATGTCACTTTTTTTCCGGTCACTTTAAATATTACTCCTCCCGTCCTTAAATAAATGTTCCCACTATTAATTTTCGGAGTTAATCTTTTCTAAATTTAATCTTAAGTTATTTTGTTTGTGTTACATATTACTTTATGCAAATTATAAGAATGGATTAAGTTTTAAATATTTTTTCGTTGCTATTATTTTCATTAAACATTATATAACACAAAAGGTCAAAGATGGAAAATATTGACTCCGAAAGTTAATAGTGGACATTTATTTAGGGACGGAGGGAGTAAATTATAATCTTTTCATGTCACTTTTATTTTTGTTTGAGGTGGCAAAACGAGTGGACGGGCGGGCTAAACGGGCGATGGGTCAAACGGGCGCGGGCTAAACGGGCGCGGGCTAAATGGGCACGACGAAACTGGCGTAACTTAAAACGGGAAAAAAAACATATAAAAAAAGTAAAATTAAAAAATAAAAATACTTGTTTGAGAGCCGTGGATAAAAAATTAAATATAAAATATCCGCCGAACAACCTAATTAGTATTTTACATGTAAGCCCATTAAACCCATTTAGTTTCGTAAATATACGCTCGTTTATTTCATTAAACCCATAAAATTCATTAATAATTTATAGCTTTAACCCTATTTGAAATAAATGATTTAACAACAGTTATCGGTTGGTTAAAGTTGGTTGGTTAGAGGTTTGGTGTAATCACACCGAACCATTTCTAACTAGTAACCAAACTATCCGCTCCATTTGTCTTATTATTATGGTTCTTAAACTTATATAAAGATGAACATATATAAATGATGATCTATATAATATATATTCACACAATTCACACAATATATATTCACACATATGGCAAATATAATGCATTAACGACATTGTATTATGATTTTGTTTTATTTTTTCAACCTCAATATTTAATTGTCAATGATGCATATGCAAATATTAAATTTGCATGGGTTGTTTATGTTGTTATTTTGATAAGCATAACATATTATCAAGGTTCTAAAATGTTTGTAAAGGTTTCGTAAAAACTTCACTAAAGTGTGAGGCTTGAACTTTACGCTATGCAATATACTAAGGTTTGATCTTAAGGTTTGAAGTGAGACGATAAGTAAAAAAAAATGATAAATCGTAATCAAACAAGATACGTGGAGGTTTCTTAAATTCACTTTTGACAAAAACCTAATTATCTATATAAAAACAAAAAATATTACATTCAAAAATAATTTCTTAACTTTATTGCTTATGTATTGTCGTTTTTGTGATTTAAATAGAATTATAATATGATATAAATATATAAACTTATATATATATATATAAATAAATATATATTCATATTTTCTGACGCTTTAATTTACGCTTTAAAAACGTCATAACACGTAAAAACGTGAGGCTTGATCATACCGTAACGCCACACCTTACGTTATCTAAAACCTTACATATTATTATTGTCCTTAACTCCTTGTTCAACTTTTTTTTATCATGAGAATAGTGTTTTAGGTCGAAACTTGTAGAAATTGTCATATTTTTACATTATAAAATAGAGATAAGATACCTAAATTAACTCTTAAATGTTCCTTAATATCTTTAACAAAAATATTATATCTTTACTAAAAGGAGAGAATCTCGGTTCCCAATGAACAGTTCTCCCTTCATAGACTATCTATTTGTTTATTGTTTTGTCTCTCACCCCTCACACCCTTACAACTCCTCTCACAAAGTCTCCCATCTCCATTGTGCATCTAATAAAAAAATCCCCATTCACTTACGTTTTCCAATTGGTTGGGTTAAAAGATGATCTGGGTCGTCGATTTGTTGATTGAACGGGTTACGGGGTTAACCCTTGACCTCATCCGTTGATTCCTGGTCGCCATTTTCCGTTGTCATGAGTTGTTGGTGCATAGTTAGTGATGTTGCGGTTGAGATTAGCCCAAAAAGTTAGAGGTGAAAAAGGGATGGATCTAGGATGCCCCGTGTCTTCTACTGTACGATGCATAATATAAAGGTAATGTTTCTTCTTCTCACCTAACTCAAAATATTGATCCAACTCCCACCTAAAAATTATTGGTGGAGTTGTGTTAGATCTTTCTTTGAGAGATCTGTGTTTCATCCATCTGTATTTGATCTAATCGATCTGTGTTAAATAACTCTACGCTTGATCCAGTGCCATTGTCGTGTGATTGGCCTGAACAAATGTATTTCCTTAATTTTTTTAATTGATTAAGGTTTCTAGATTTATGGCTTTATTTTAGGATCTTGAATGTTGATTTCTTTTATGTATTAAAGATATAATTTGCCACTTTCGTTGTCATCAGCTTCTTCGTTGCCACCTTTTATGGTAGGCGGCGTTGATGGTTGGTAGGTGGCGTCTGTCAGATTACATGGGGCGTTGATCTCGAAAGTTACTTATATTAGGGTTTGTGGAGTTTTGATTGTTACCTGATTGTAACAACTATCAGTAAAGTGGACCGAGTGTTTTCCGTGAATAACTTCAAAATATGTTTCGGAAAGATAATTAATCTTCATGGGGGTTTCCATTGTTGTCATTCCAGACTTTTTTCGTCGTCGGGGTCGATGGCAGGCGACGATAGTGACGTTCGTGTCTTTCATTGCCGCTGTTGATTCCGGGCGACGATATATAGCTCTGATAATGTCGTTTGGTTTTGTCCAGGCAACCTTTCTAAGGTTGGTGGCATACATATGATTGGTGACGTGACCAAGATGGTATTTAAACCCACTATTACAAGGTGTGATACTTTTATTGTTATGCCGATTTGTCGTTCAGGGAGTGATGACCCTGAACGGGCCAAGTTGATTTACTGGTACAGCCGCCTTAAATGAGCTTTGTTATGGTCTATGATGAGTATAGGTGCTTTCGATCGAGCTAGGATTGGTCGTATCTTGGCGGGGCAACTTAAGACTGTTGAAGCCATGACGTCCGCGTCCTCTCGGTTCGATTCTTGCCATATCTGAGCCTCCTACAAAATCGAAATTAATATTTTACGTTGTTGCACTATTGATAGAAGGAGCAGTTTTATTATGATATTTCGGAAGCCACAAAAGTGTATAGCCTCAGGTGTGTTCTTCATTTGCATGGGATGCACATGCTCTGTATTTTATCACTTTCTATATTTGAGGTACAACTTCCGACCAGTGGTTTTGATAAACTATGTTTCTAATTTTCATTCATTAGATAATTTGTTATATCCTCGGGTAAGCTTTTCTATTGTTTGCTTGCTTCTTTTCAGATAGCGGAATTAGATACTCTAATGTTCACCACTCACATGTAAGAGCATAGTTTCTTTGAAGGTTGTGGGGAGAAAACAGTTGAGACTTTGAGCGCAGTTGTGGACCTTAGTAAGTACATGTTATTTTATATACATTTCTTCTTTGTACGACGTGAAGGCATACATATGTGATTGCTGGTCCTCCGTAACAAAATGCAGGATTATTTACTAAGGAAAGTCTGAATTTAAGTACACTATCGTTGGAATCCTTCATCCTGTTGCAAAAGAAAAGGGAGATTGAGGTTAAAGTGGCTGTTGTTGCAAAAGAAACAAGAGTTTGCTTAAATGCAAACTGGGCACTGGGCATACCACTTTTTACTTATCCATCTTTAGCTGCTAACAGATTGGTGAGACATAGGGTTCAGACCACTTTTTAGATTGTCTTGGTAAATACCTTTATAATATTATAAAGCGAAACTATGTTGCGCGAATACGAGGTAAAGAGGGTATGATCTTGATAATGATTGGTATGATATTTATTCTTTTCCGTATGCAAATATCTTAAAATATGATTCATTTTCTTTTAAACAACCTGTTACAGGTCATCAATGATGGGATTCCCAGGAGCTATGGAAATCATATATTAAACTCTACTACTTTGTAAATAGTTAATATATTGTAGCGTTCTTGCACAATCATGAATATTCTTTAAGAAAAGTAGTATTGAAAACTTTAATTTATTTATGGCAGTCGAAGGTTGTGTAGCTGACAGTTTATTGTTCTTGATATGTGCTTCAACTACACGGAAGACTATTGATCGTCAATCTGACAAGGACCATAGAGGTGGAAGGGTTGCTTCATTCAACATCATTCCCAGGAGCTGTCGCATTGCTAAGGTACTTTGGATATCATATTTTAAACTCTGCTACTTTGTAAATAGTTAATATATTGTAGCGTTTTTGCGCAATCTTGAATATTCTGTAGGAAAAGTGATCATTCAATTGAACATAAAGTTGACCAGAATATCCTTCTGTTTCCGAACTGTGGATATCTCTATCGTTCGTCTCACTGTGAGATTGGAGAAGCATGCCACCTATAATGAGATCAAAGCAGCTATCAACTTTTTAGTCTCAAGCTCTATAAGAGAAAAGGTAAATGGTTACATTTATGTATGTTTTAGGTGTTAAATCATTTTCTTAGGGCATTTTGGTGTTTTTACTTTGTCGATGTCAATGAATTTTGTTTATTCTTGCATTTTTAGCTGATACTAGATTATACTGTAGTTATATGTAAATTCAGAATTTCATTGCATAATAATTTATAACCAGATTTTGAAAGAATAAACTTTGGTTTCTTTATAAATGATTAGAAGTTTGTAATGACAGTGCATCTTTGTTTTTCCTTCCAGTTCATAAACTTTGACAACGTACATGAGAATCATACTAAGAGAGAGATCGTTGTGATGCGATTAATTAAACACCCGAACGTGGTACAGCTCAATGAGGTCATAGCTAGCGAAATGAAGATTTACTTTATGTTAGAATACGTTAAAGGAGGTGAGCTCTTCGACAAGGTGGCTAAAACGAAGCTGGACGTTGTGAAGAAATACTATCAACAGCTCATTAGCGCATTTCCTTCTGTTATGGCTGATGAGTTTATCACAGAGATTTGAAACCTGAGAATTTGTTATTAGATGATGAGCGGAATTTGAAGGTTTAAGATATTGGATTGATTGCTTTGCTGAAACCAAGAGACACGATCGCTCACTCCACACAAGTTGTGGAACACCTTCCTATTTCGCTCCTGAAGTAATTGCCAACAAGGATATGATGGGGCAAAATCCCATATTTGGTCGTAATCTTTTGTTATAGGCACATTACAAACAGATCCAACACATAAGAACATGGTATATGGGATGCGTGTTTTTTGCATATATTATAATCTCATATCGGAGCAGCTCCCTGGAAGATCAGGTGAAGTTCTTCTCCTAAATTAGTTATTTGAATGAAAAGATTTCAGTTTTTGAACATTTTGTGTGTACACCGTGTCAATTTGTATCATTATATGTGTCGCACGTTTTTCAAAAGATCGAAGAAAAGATAATTTAGTTTGGTTCTTTTGGTCAGCGTTACAAAATGATGGTGTATACGTCATTTTAGGGGTCGCGCTGCCTTTTTGTTATATTTGTTACAACCGCCTTAAATTTGCTTCATTACGGTCTGTGATGAGTATAGGTGCCTTCATCTATGCTCCCCTCTTTTTTAATCGTATTAATGTTGCCACTACACATTGGTCGTTAGAGTGACTTCACCGCTACCTAGCTAATTAAGTATCCGAGAAAAAAGAGGATAGGGGACATTGTATTGGATTTGGCTTAAGATATAATGAAACAATTTTTAGGGGTTCGTAGAAACATGGTTCACAGTAACAATTAGCTAATTAGCATGATCAAATGAATAATCAGTTATAACACAACGTGTCGAAAATAATTATCTATAACACCAAACTCAAATATAAAAGTAATCGGTTCGATATTTTTATTTCACTAATCACATAGCTTCCTGTTTTGTTATCAATTGTCACTGGTTTGATTTTACGCAGAAAAAACTAAGAGGAAGGTTATACATCTATTCCTTTTGGTGACCCAAAGATTAAGTATTTGTTTTTAATATCTTCACATGTAGTCGCGACCGTAGAGGAAACAACATTAATGGAAGTATGGAATATAGTAGCAGCTTTACCACTCGAGGTAATTTTGTGCTCATTCTTCTGATGTTGTTTCTGTTAGTCAGTTTATCATTAATATGATGCTTAGCATAAAGGTAATTAAACTTTGTTTGTCCATAGAAGCACAGTGAAAGAAGGATTTAAAGCAGGAACCAACATGTTGTACTTGGGGAGACTTAGCACAGTGAAAGAAGGATTTAAAGCAGGAAACAACATGTTGTACTTGGGGAAACGGAGCATGAGAATACAACAGCAGAAAATGGGTCAAGCACGACCTTTTTTTCATATCCTTAATCAAAAAAAGCAGGCCTTGAACTTGAAACACACGATATCTTACATACACATTTGACATCCAAGGTATGAACTTTTTAGGTGACTCACGCTAATCTTACTCTCTCATTCAGAGAAGCTCACAACTGTTTAAGTTTTCTAGAATAGGAAAACTTTACAACTCATAGTGAACCAAAAATACTCAGATTTGGACACTTTAATCGGAAATGCAACATCTGAAGAACTAGCAGTTGTGGATTGCAGAATATGGGAAGACATGGTAGACCAGTGGGTGAACGATACACAACAGATGACCGGTAAGTAAATGGAACAAATTTATATTGCATGGTTTCTTCGTCAAACTTATACCAACTGTTAAAGAAACCTAGAAAAAGGCTTTGTGGATATAACTATATACAAGCTGATATCACGTATGCTATCAAAGTTTTTTAGGGGGCGTTATTCAATTCGATGTTATGACCTTTGCAGCAGGTACTTGTAGAACTGGAACCTTATGTGATCCTTGCTGAGAAGCTTGATAAATTATCTGCAGCAACAGGAGTACGTGGTCAGAACTATGTAAAGTTGACATACGCATACGAGCAGAAAAAAAGACTAACCTGATACGATGTTTGTTGCTTTGCAAGTTTTCCTTTATTGCATTCAATCGAAAACTGAGTTATTGAATATAAGGCGACAGTTTGGATTTGTTAGGTGACTCTAAAACCCAAATCCTTGATAAGATGCGTTATACCATATTTTTGAAGCCAAATTATCAGGTCAAAGTTATGCTATAGAAAACAGTCGAACGTGAACGAGGATGAACCAATTTTCGCGACCAAAGCGAACACACAAAATGTTCCTACAAACGCGCCGCAACGGAGCGCGAGTAAAAGTCCTAGTTCTACTAATCTAGCAGAAATCAACATGGTTCGAGCAGAAGAAGACATGAAAATCCTTGGATTCTTTGGAATATTCAAGCAATCATTCAAAATGATTTTAGCAGACAATTTTTTTTCCACAATCACTCTATTAACTCTAATACTTCCACTCACACTAGTTTTCTTAGCTCAGAGCAACTATAATGGGAAAAATCATTAAAAATTTTTACAATTTTATAAATTCATATTTAGTAGTTTTTTCTATTACAATAGGTTTTTGAAATGTTTTTTTAGAAATACTTGGTGACTACTAAATCTTTTGCAAAAGCTTTAATTAGTAAATGAGCTTAACATTGATGGTATTAAATGTATCAAGTTTTTAAGAATTGATGCATTGTATATGTTCTGATATGATAATTTCTCGTCAATTTTTTGATAAAGTCAAAAATAATTTATTACCATATGATACATACATTAGACGTATACCCCGCGCATACCGGCAGATAGTCTACAATATCCTAAATCTCGGTGGTCAAACCGATAATTTGGTGACTCGATCGGGTTGATCCGGTAAGCGAACCCGCAGAACGGTGCTTCGACCGGATTGAACCGGTGCTTGAACCCGTAACATGGTGACTCGACCGGGTTGACACGATGGTCGAACCTGTCACCTGATGATCGAACCCATGATGTAGTGGCTAATACTTGTTTTCTATTTAAGCATTATGTTTATATATATAAATGTTGAATTTTTCAACTTTTTCAACTTTTAACATGAGCTCTTTTGTTTTTTCTACTTGCTACTGCCGCAATTGTTTCCACGACCGTGTTAGTATACTCTCAACGTGACGTAACTTTACTTCGTGTCATCTACAATATCCTAAATCTCGGTGATCAAACCGATAATTTGGTGACTCGATTGGGTTGACCCGGTGAGCGAACCCGCAAAACGGTGCTTCGACCGGATTGAACCGATGCTTAAACCCGTAACATGTTGACTCGACCGAGTTGACACGATGGTCGAACCTGTCACCTGATGGTCGAACCTATGATGTAGTGGCTAATACTTGTTTTCTATTTAATCATTATGTTTATATATATAAATGTTGAATTTTTCAATTTTTTCAACTTTTAACATGAGCTCTTTTGTTTTTTCTACTTGCTACTGCCGCAATTGTTTCCACGATCGTGTCAGTATACTCTCAACGTGACGTAACTTTACTTCGTGTCATCTACAATATCCTAAATCTCGGTGATCAAACCGATAATTTGGTGACTCGATCGGGTTGACCCGGTAAGCGAACCCGCAAAACGGTGCTTCGACCGGATTGAACCGGTGCTTGAACCCGTAACATGATGACTCGACCGGGTTGACACGATGGTCAAACCTGTCACCTGATGGTCGAACCTATGATGTAGTGGCTAATACTTGTTTTCTATTTAAGCATTATGTTTATATATATAAATGATGAATTTTTCAACTTTTTAACATGAGCTCTTTTGTTTTTTCTACTTGCTACTGCCGCAATTGTTTCCACGATCTTGTCAGTATACTCTCAATGTGTAGCAATTGTTTCCACGATCTTGTCAGTATACTCTCAACGTGACGTAACTTTACTTCGTGTCATCAAAATAGTCACAAAGATATGGAAACGGATAATCGTAACATTTTTATATATATACCTAGCTTTCATCATTTATTACGTTGTGTTCTTTTTGGTCACTCCCTAGCGGGGAGGTTTGACATTGGTTGTAGTTAGAATTTAGAAATTGTGAAGTAGGTATCAAGTTGGTAATATTTAAGTTCATGCAACATGGACTTCGCGTTTTATATAGTAATGAAATGATTTGTACAATTGTGCCTAAAAATTCGTATATCTATTTGTAACTTGGATAGGATACAAGATAAGCTAAAAGAATAATATCAAAACAGGTTATGATATCACACTTAGATATGGTTGTTTGTCATGAATACATTAAAATGTTATTTATAAATTTACATACATATAAAAGATAATCGAGAAACAAACTGCACCGTAAACTTTTTTGAATTACAAAGCTAATTTTATTAGAAAACCACATACGTGGATTTATATGTTATAACGTTGCTATTAATAACGTGTTAAATTTTCTTTTAAAAGCTCCACTGCTTCGGCTATATTTACATTTCACTTTTATTCTCTTCCTATTTCCGTTCGAACAGTCAAAGCCTTAACTTGAGTTATATAATTTGGAAATTTTACGAAACCAATTTATATTTTGAAAATGATTATAAGAACAAGAATTATCAATGATCATAAAGTGATTGAGAACATGATTTAATTTTGAACTAAGTGGTAAGCTATTCGATATTAACCAGAAAATACTTAAAATCAACTCATCAATTGACTATAGTGTAGCTTCCAAGTTAAAATTGCCTTATTGATTTTCTTTTCGTTTAAGTCCAAGTTGGGTCGAGCTCAAGCTTTCAAGTGTGAGTGAATTTAAGGTGTTTTCGAAGTGTCACGAAAAGTGTATAAAAATTATTATGTTTTGAAATATATTTATAAGGGTTAAATGGAGTGTTGCAATTTTTATTATTATTAAAATTAGTTAAGGTTTGCACACTTTTTTCATATTTTACGAAAAATAACTCGCGCACTTTTCGTGAGCTAATTTACTGTGAATTTTGATTCTTCTACCAAGGTCACACGTGACCAAAATGTTTTTCTTAAGCTCACGATGCCTCTTTACGAATCAACCTAACGTATCAACCTAACTTTTATTATATTATTCACTTAAAGTTATGTTAAAATCTGTTACTGTAATAAGTTACTGTATAAATTGATAACTTAAGTATAAAACTCTCAGATATGCAAAAATTAAGATAAAGAAAGATGTGAATATAATGTTTTTTTTAATTTAAAAATATGTATTTTTGTTAATAAATTCTGATGGAGTGAAAAGTAGTAAAAACATTACGCCAAAGGGTTTGTTCAAAAAAAATTTGCGCCAGAAAGAAAGTATATTACAAGAAGAAAAATCTTCAATCAACATCAAGCAAAATCTTTAATTTCTATTTAAAACAAGAAAAAACAGTCATTCTCCACTTCTCAATTTTCATCTATATCACAACAAATACAGTAGTAAAAAACTATACATAAATATAAAGAAAAATTACATCTTTGCAAAATAAAATAACACCACCAAATACAGAAATAGCACAAAAGCACACGGTTGCAAAAAGGTCCACTAATCCATCACCCCACAAATTGACACACACCCAACTTTCACATATATTGTTGATTGCTTTATTTGAGGTAGGCAGTCGAGATTTTACAAAAAATCAAGTTGTTATAAAATTATTTCATACAAAATAACTAAACACGAGAAAATATATGTTGAAAATCAACATGTGTTTACTTTTTCGCGTTTGATATATTTGATTTTTTTGTACATGAGACAATTGTGCTACTTACAAGAATACGACGTGTTATATATAATAATGTTTTGAGTCCTAAATCCACAAAAATTATATTTAATAAATTTATTTTTGCTATACAAAAAGAGGTAGTGGCGTAACTTGTTGTCCGTTTACTTTCTCATAATATGTAAATTATAACTATTGAATATAATAAGACAATAGTAATTTATAAAAAAAAACTTTATAAATAAGTTTTTTAGTCTTTCATTATCAACATTGACCTTATATATATTTTTATTTGTTGTATAATATTTTATGTAAAGTATATGAATAGGTTGCGTTTTAAATCTATTTTTTATTGGTATAAATTTTATAAAGTATTACAAAACACAATAAAAGTTATTTACGGTCAAATTTTAAAAAGAAAGACAAAAAATGTTAAAAATAAACATTTAATATAAGACGAAAATAATTTTTGTTTAAAATAAAAAGGTAACAGTTAAAAAAATTGTTACATCACACAAGACTATTTATTGTAAAAAAAATTATTTTTTAACAAATAACTCAGTTTTAAAAAAAACTTTTTAAACAAGTTCTTACCGAACGAACCTCTCTTTCAAATAATTTATTTTTCATATACAGTCACTTTCCACCTTTCGTCAACCATATTCCAAGATAAACAAGTAACTTATGTCCAAAACAAGAAGAAAGATAAAATAACATCTTTCCAGATTAAATACAAAAAAATTCACAAGAAAATATAGTAAAAATCTTCACCCAAAAGAATAATAATGACAAAAGTTATTTTGGAAACTTATTTTTAATAGGATTTAAAGGACAAATCTTAACACTTCATTATTTAAAATTAAAAAAACACGAAAAGATCATTTTTACAAAAAAATTAAAAGTTAGTAAAAAAACAACAGAATGACTAAATTATAAATATAACGAAAAATGGTTATCAAAATTGATATTTCACTATTTATAAAAACAATAAAATATCACTAGTGATAAATTAATGAAACATTAATAGTGATATTTCACTAACATAGTTACTGTTTAATATCCCAGTAATATTTCATTACTTTATCAAGAGTAATATTTCATAAATTTTCACTAATGAAATATCACTAGTGATAAGTTATTACTTCGTCATATTTATAATTTTGATTCATTCACTCATTTTTATAACTTTTGAATATTTTGATAAAAATAACTCTTCTATGTCTTTTTTTAAATCTTAGATTAATCTTCATTATTTGTCCTTTAGTTTCTAATAAAAAAACAAGAATACAAAATAACTCATCTCAAGAACAATACTCCTTCCGCTTCATAATAATAGTCCACCGAAAAAAAAACACGCAGTTTAATAAAAATATTATTTTTCACATTTTCCTTTCTTATTTTTCACACAATGACAATTTTACTATTAACCAATTAATTTATAAATTTTTTATTGTTTGTAATAATGCTCTCAACTGAAAGCGATATGATAAAATTAATTTACATTTCTTATTAATTTTGAGAAGTGAACTATTAATTTGGGATTATAAAATATTAAACTGGACTATTAATATACGGCGGAAGGAAAAACAGCCTAATCACAGGATTGAGACAAGTGTTACAATGAAAGTTTGAGATGAAAAAAAGAGAAAATATGAAATAATGAGCACTGCATTTCATCAATTACAACCTGACACGTAAGTAGGGGTGACTAAATGGATGGACTGGACGGGTATGAGCAGTGGGTTAAATGGACGTTGGTCCATGGACGCGGATTAAATGAGCAATCTTTAATATTTATATTAAATGAAATTGGACCAAATGAACATTGGACCAAATGGACATGTGTTAAATTAACAATATTAAAGGAGAAATAAATAGACTTAAGATTAATTTAATCAAATGCTTTTATGTTGTTCAAATGGTTCATAATACCCATTTGTTTAACAAAATGCTTTTTATATTGTCCAAATAGTTCAACTAAAATAAAAGTAATACCCATTTATTTCATTAATTAAAAAAGAGTACAAATAACAGAAATTTAATCCTGTGAACATGATTTGCCACCGTTACACGTAGGGCTGAGCATTGGTTCGGAACCGGACCGGACCGGCCAAGACTGGACCGAGGACCGAGGACCGAAATAGTCCGGTCTGGTCCGGGTTGGTCCGGTCCGGTTCGGTCCTCGGTCTGGTCCGGTCCTATTAGACATATTTGACGAGATTTTGGTAAAATTGAACCGGACCGACCAGGCCGAGGACCGAATTCGTCTAAAACCCCGGACCGAGGATCGGACTGAAATTACTCTGTCCGGTTCGGTTTGATCCGGTCCGGTCCGGTTTTCGGGTCCAGGTCGGTTTCAGGTCTACCGTGCTCAGCCCTAGTTACACGTAAGTTTAGATATGTTTTTAAACTTTTTAATTAGGTCTATATAATCAAGGCTATGAAGAAAAATACAGTAACAACTTTTCAAAATAAAATAAAACCAAATACAGTAGTAAAAAACTATACATAAATATAAAGAAAAATTACATCTTTGCAAAATAACAACAAATACAGTAGTAAAAAACTATACATAAATATAAAGAAAAATTACATCTTTGCAAAATAAAATAACACTACCAAATACAGAAATAGCACAAAAGCACACGGTTGCAAAAAGGTCCACTAATCCATCACCCCACAAATTGACACAAACCCAACTTTCACATATATTGTTGATTGCTTTATTTGAGGTAGGCAGTCGAGATTTTACAAAAAATCAAGTTGTTATAAAATTATTTCATACAAAATAACTAAACATGAGAAAATATATGTTGAAAATCAATATGTGTTTACTTTTTCGCGTTTGATATATTTGATTTTTTTGCACATGAGACAATTGTGCTACTTACAAGAATACGACGTGTTATATATAACAATGTTTTGAGTCATAAATCCACAAAAATTATATTTAATAAATTTATTTTTGCTATACAAAAAGAGGTAGTGGCGTAACTTGTTGTCCGTTTACTTTCTCATAATATGTAAATTATAACTATTGAATATAATAAGACAATAGTAATTTATAAAAAAAAACTTTATAAATAAGTTTTTTAGTCTTTCATTATCAACATTGACCTTATATATATTTTTATTTGTTACAGTATATAATACTTGATGTAAAGTATATAAATATGTTGTGTTTTAAATGTATTTTTCATTGGTATAAATTTTATAAGATATTACAAAACACAATAAAAATTATTTATGGTCAAAGTTTAAAAAGAAAGACAAAAAATATTAAAAATAAACATTTAATATAAGACGAAGATAGTATTTGTTTAAAATAAAAAGGTAACGGTTAAAAAAATTGTTACATCACACAAGACTATTTATTATAAAAATAATTATTTTTTAACAAATAACTCAGTTTTAAAAAAACTTTTTAAACAGTTCTTACCGAACGAACCTCTCTTTCAAATAATTTATTTTTCATATACAGTCACTTTCCACCTTTCGTCAACCATATTCCAAGATAAACAAGTAACTTATGTCCAAAACAAGAAGAAAGATAAAATAACATCTTTCCAGATTAAATACAAAAAAATTCACAAGAAAATATAGTAAAAATCTTCACCCAAAAGAATAATAATGACAAAAGTTATTTTGGAAACTTATTTTTAATAGGATTTAAAGGACAAATCTTAACACTTCATTATTTAAAATTAAAAAAACACGAAAAGATCATTTTTACCAAAAAATTAAAAGTTAGTAAAAAAACAACAGAATGACTAAATTATAAATATAACGAAAAATGGTTATCAAAATTGATATTTCACTATTTATAAAAACAATAAAATATCACTAGTGATAAATTAATGAAACATTAATAGTGATATTTCACTAACATAGTTACTGTTTAATATCCCAGTAATATTTCATTACTTTATCAAGAGTAATATTTCATAAATTTTCACTAATGAAATATCACTAGTGATAAGTCATTACTTCGTCATATTTATAATTTTGATTCATTCGCTCATTTTTATAACTTTTGAATATTTTGATAAAAATAACTCTTCTATGTCTTTTTTTAAATCTTAGATTAATCTCCATTATTTGTCCTTTAGTTTTTTATAAAAAACAAGAATACAAGAATAATACTCCTTTCGCCTCATAATAATAGTTTACTGACAAAAAACACGCACTTTAATAAAAATATTATCTTTCACAGTTTTCTTTCTTACTTTTCACACAATGACAATTTTACTATTAACAAATTAATTTACATTTTTTTTTATTGTTTGTAATAATACACTCAAGTGAAGGCGATATGATAAAATTAATTTACATTTCTTATTAATTTTGAGAAGTGAACTATTTTTAGGATTCCAAAATATTAAACTGGACTATTAATATACGACGGAAGGAAAAAACAGCCTAATCACAGTATTGAGACAAGTGTTAAAATGGAAGGTTGAGATAAAAAAAGAGAAAATATAAAATGATAAGCCCCGCATTTCCCCGATCATAACCTGACACGTAAATTTAGATATGTTTTTAGACTTTCTTATTAAGTCCTTATATTAACACTTTAAAAAAAAGTACAGTAACATTTTTTCAAAATAAAATAAAACCAAATACAGAAATAGTACAAAAGCCACAGTATCAAAAAAGGTCCACTAATCAAATCCATCACCCCACAAATTGACACACACCCAACTTCCACACACTTTGCTTTATCTCCTCCATCTTCATCCTCCCAACCTTAAAAAAAAACATTAACCTCTTCAAATCTCATCATCATGGATCGAACTGAAGAAGACATGAAAAACCTAGGTTTCTTCGGTATCATTAACCAATCATTCAAAACCATTTTCAAAAACATTAAAATCTTCTCACAAATAGCCTCAACTTTCATTTTACCACTCACCTTAATTTTCATAGCCCACTCCCAAATCTCCCACCATCTCTTCTACAGAATTGAATCTAATTCCTTATATTCCTACGACGATTCAGGCCGTTACAGAACTATTTCTGTAACGGACTGGATCTACTTTTGGCTATTTAAAATAATATATTTCACTTTATTAACTATTTTCTCTCTCCTATCTACTGCCGCGATTGTTTTCACAATCGCGTCAGTTTACACTTCACGTGACGTGTCTTTTCGTCACGTGATTAAAATAGTGCCTAGAATATGGCGAAAGCTATTTGTTACTTTTGTTTATATATACATGACGTTGTTTTTATACAACGTCATGTATGGCGTGATAGTTGTTATATCACGCGCTTTATTTGGGTATTCCACGTTTGGTTTAGTGCTTATGCTTGTTTTGTTGTGTGTGTATGTTTACGGCTTTTTGTATTTGAGTGTGGTGTGGCAGTTAGCTAGTGTTGTGACTGTTTTAGAAGACCTTAACGGGTTTAACGCGATGAAGAAAGGGAAAGTTTTACTGTATGGTAAAAAGAAAGATGGAATGGGTATAGCTTTTGTGATGTATTTTTTACTGCTAGGGTTAATGATTGTGTTGGAATTGTTTGTTGAGTATGGTGATGAGGTAGCTAACTTGCATGTGATTTGGAGGGTTATGATTGGGATGTTGTGTGGTTTGGTTTTGTTGATTTGGTTCTTGTTGTTTATTGTGATGCAAACTGTTTTGTATTTGGTGTGTAAGTCGTTTCATCGTGAGGCGATTGATAAGCTGAGTTTGTCGACGTTTTTGGGGGCGTATGCTGGGGAGACGTTGGTGTTGCCGAGGACGGGTGAGGAGATTCAGCTTGGAAGGACTCGAGCTTCGGTTTAGTTTTATGTTTCGTGTATTTTGTTGTAATGTAATGGTGCGTTTTGTATTAGTGATAAGATAGATGTGAAATGGAAGTTTAGAGTACTGATTTTTGAATCTGAGACTAGTGTTTTGTATGTTGTAATGCTGCTTATCACGATGACTTATTGCGCTTGGCTAATGCTTATTGCGCGTGGCTAATGCTTATGTTGTTTTCGCTTTTCTACTGCACTTAGAAGTTAGAACTTAGGGGCTGTTTGGCTTTTGAAATGTACTGTATTATTTTGAGCATGGGTTTGTAAACCTGTCACTGTTGCTTAGTTTCACATCGGATACTTAGTTCCGACATCGACACGGAACAAACAACATTTGAACTGAAATTGATCATTCGTTTTCATACTGTCAATTGAAATTTTTTGGGGCCAACTTTGACAAGACATATTTGTTCTACCATGATATTTTCAGTTCAAGATCACGGTTTAATTTTATTCCTTTCAAGAAAACGAATATGATTTGATTTTTTGTATGTACTGTTTTTATACCGACAATTAGGGGAGGGTATCAAAAATGGGTCAACCCAAACTATCCCAAATTAACCCATACCTGTTAAGGTCTTAACTTAGCTTAATTGGGTCAACCCGATATACCTAATAGCTTAATAGGGCTAAGCTAAGGTCTTAAATGGTCCGTTATCCGGTTCAATTTTGTAATTTTGGTGCTACATCCTACAAAATAGTAACATCCCTGCTACAACGACCCGACTTGCCAACTCGCAACTTGATAGACACGATACTTATAATAGTGTCGTGTTGCGACTTGCAAGTTAGATTTTATTTTTTCAAAACGTGACAAACCTGACTCAGTAAGCCCCTAACGGGCACCAATCGACACTCTAATAACCACATTTAAAATAAACGAAAAGTCCTGGGAGCAGTACAGAAAAGGTATATGTGGGCATGTGTTTGGGTGTTTTTAGGTAAAATCCAATGCAAAGTGCCAATTTAGGTTTTTGTCAAATTGTTTAATACTAACGTAATCACAAACTGTGATTCACAATAGTCAAACAAACATTAGTTCAACTATTTTTGACCAAAACTCTCACCTTATAGTTACCAAAATTTTAACTAAGTTCCATAACAACTTTTAAGTATCAACATATATCTATGTTTCTCAATATGTTTCAAATAGTTACTGTATATTGATTTTCATATCAAAACACTTTTAGGATGTAAAAATAAATTGTACTGGTAACATATTTTTGTAAGTTGTACATGTTTTGTACGTATAGTCATACAAGATTACTCAGATGTGACCAAAATAAACCATAACGAAACAGAAACTATTTACTTTGATATATGGTAAATACTTTCTGGGTCATTTTATTCAGGAGTCCATTGATGAGTCTGGTACTTTTAGATTAGACTCTGTTTGTTGCATTTATTTTGGTCTAGAACCAAATTCAGATCTATTATTGGTTTAAATAACAAAATAACAACCAAATTGATTGTGGGGGTTACGTCACGAAACATAACACAATAACCGGTACTTTTTGATTAAGTGCGACTTTTATTTTTTTATGTTATAACAACTTTCTCTTATTAATAACTTAAATCGATCTATTTATCATAACTAGACGTTTACCCGCGCATAGCGGCGGAATTGTATGACGACATATAATTAACGATACTATACACCGTGATAAGATCAAATTGTAATTGCAAAATGTCATACCGTGCACTGAAAATTTCTAACGATAGATGATATTGTGGGTTTGTGCTAAGTATTTCGTGTAAACGGTTGTAACATGCGACATTTCAACTTAATCAAAAAAATTAATGTCAAAGTCAATGATGTTCAACATCTGCTCATTCTATTTTTTTTTTCGTGTTTCGGTTTCTTTTGTATCTTGCATATGAAGAAATTAAGAATACCAGTCAAAGAAGCTTAAAAAGGCAACTTAATCTCATTCTTTCGTTTTCTTCTTTTCTTATCCTTCTCGTGTTTCAGTTTTAGCTTCACTGTTTTATGCTTGTTTTTTTCTTCTTCTGTCGTGCTTCAATATCCCATTGTTTGAATGGGGCATACTATGAAAAATACAGTTGTGATTCGGCTACACGATCATAGAAACACACATACGTTTACCATCGAATATGAATTTCTATCGATATAGCGAGATTTAGTGTGACCAAATCTTTAAAGCTGCCAGTGTGACTTATACCTTATTCGGTTATTCCTTATAAACCTCAAATGGATATGAAATTATGAAAATTAGAGAAGCAAGAAAAATTATCTACAATATATTAATGAGTAGAGATGAAATTAACAGAAAGAAAGCACCATTATACCACTGCCATAGACCAAACAAGAAGCAGTAGTTTGGACAATTATCTTTACATTCTAACCCAAATTACTTGACTTAGAATTTCTATATTGAACCACAAATAGTAGATAACAAGGTGGCCACACCCGCGCTTCGTTGCAGGGTCGTGGCTTTTGCAGCGGTTGTCGACACATGGGTACATCAGTGTTATACACATTGGTACAAATTAAAAGCAGTAATGCGTATTGCAGTTGATAATTTATCTTACGGTTACATTACATTTTTTGAGCATCAGCTCTTACAAAAGTATTGTTCGTAGCTCAAAGAATGTTTATGCGATCCTGATGTTGTTAAGACATTTTATATGTTAGGCTGATTGTTGTTTTAAAGAAGTTTGCATCCTGCTGTTGTTGCCTTCCACTTGGCTATCCTGGTTTTTTTTCCTTTTTGCTTCTAATAAGAGTTGTGGTTGAATGGAGCTTTTTGTGGGATCGGGTTTTCTTCAGGCTGGTGGGTTCCTATAGTTGCGACGACTGTTTCCGCAACTTTGTCAATGTCACTGGTTAGTGGAGATCCTGCAAACACTGTGGTATTAACACATTATGTTAATGCGACATAGCTTACTTTAGGATGCGTTTACAAATAAAGTTACAGTTATCGTAGAAGGTAAGTGTGTTAGTGGCGAACAAATTAAAGGCTTCTAATCATTTCAACCTTTTTTATCCGTCATATCATTCAAGAGTTCAAGTTTTTAACATGTAAAATTTGGGCACCTTGACTATTTGCCGAATGGGGACCCATCCTCGGCATCAAGACACCAACGTGCAAAAAACAGAAATCCATATAAATCAGTTAAAATCTGAAAACGCTAATTTGAATGGTAAATTTAAAGGATGAAAAGCATCCAACCAAATAAGTCAAACGAATTTTCTGAAAATGGGTAACCTTGTATTATAAAATTCTTGATCGTGGATTAGAAACTCACATTCTATTGTTCTCCAAGCATAAATACTATTGAGATACTCAAGATCAAGCATTTTAAACAACATATCTCGTTATGAATGTAAAAAAAACATTTAAAATGAAATGTCGATGGGTGAGAAAAATGTGAACTGTACGTCTGCGGTTCCATCTTTTAGTTTAGCCTTTAAACTATACTTGTATTTTTAGATGTGTTATTGTTATTGATTACGGTATGCATAAGAGGATATGTTAATATTTTGTTTGGTTGTATTACTTGAAATTTGGTTTGTCTTGTTGCACATGGTCTTCACAATCATACACTCCTTTATTTCCGAGGTTTTTTTGCAACATTGACGGCATGATATGTAATGTCATTGCCTGTTTTCTATAGTTCCTATAATTATTGCTTCACGCGTAAAATGTATGTCTCGGAAAAAGTCGATGTAAAATTATTGTTATCGTTGCACATACCTTGAAGCTGACAGGGTTTTGTTGCAAGAGTGTGTGCAAAGTTTGGCTGTTTCTTGTCTTTTCGGGTCCAAAATTGTGAACTCGACTATGTATCCACTGTGTCAAAACAAATGGATGTTATCAACTAAAACAAATGCAGTTAAAAAAACCAAGAAAGTAGAAAAAAAAAGAATAGTATTTACCCTCTTTCAAAACATTGTTGGAGCAATCGTTCTGAAACAAATGCAAGATTGAGGAGTCTGATAGGCACGATATCGGCACATCACCATTTGCAGGAATTTGACCCATATCCAAGGAAAGTACACATGTTAAGCTATTTCTTCTAGGCTGCTGAATCTGGACGTGGAAGCCATATTGGCATTCGGTACTTCGAACCCCTCTATTAGCACATGTTTTTTAAACAATGGAAAATATCTGATCATCTGCCCAACCTTTGTTACCCAACTGCTGAAATTGCCAACCCGATAACATTATATTATTAGTTACAAAGTATTCGCCAATTTGAAATCGAAAATGACCTATGCCTCATCCGATTTCCAGAACGATTCACGATTCACGATTCAGATACAATTTGAACGCATATATTTCACCAATACCTTTCTCTTTTACATCTTATAGCTCATCTGCATAACATAGTATACATTGTCTTATAATCTCGATACATGTATACATCACAATATAAGTACAATAATCTTATAGTTCAGATAGCTAACTTGTAATAACTAAACACAACATAAACTTATCAGATGACAATTCAATATCAAATCCTATGCCTTGTTGAATTGCCAAACATCACAGGACGAAATCCGGTATCAACTCTTAATTTTCAAGAATATCTAGTCTAGTTATTCATTTTAGTTTTGCTACTTATAATTTTTGTTCACCTTTTAAAGCATACAGGCCCTCATAATTCTTCTTCTTAAGCAAGATTCTTGCATACTCCTCCAGAAAATCTTTGGTTGGACATTCTGTAATAAGTCCAGCCTAAGAAAACTACAAGAAGTTAACTAAAATCACAATCTTTATAATACAATGAATATGATCTGATAACAATATAGTGTTGGACCCAACTAAATGTTCGTTGTTCTTTAACCTTTAATCCGTACAATGTGCCTATGGCAGCTGAGACTACCAGCTACTTACCAACACTTTAATTTGGTCATCACAAATGGCGTACAATCTATCGGTTTGATTATCTAATTATCACATCTTAAAAGCAAAACACATCCAACTGATTTAAGTTATATCCTCATAATGATTCTATATTGCAAATTCACTTTTAATTTATCTTACCAAAAAAACAGAAGTCGTCGTAAGTAACAAAACTTTTAGTCTATCTGGCCACACCACTGTCAGTCTATTTCTTCTCATAATTCGCATTTTAATTCTCATATATCGTAACTCTTCGATTATATGATATGGCCAACAACTTGATGCACAAAAATGGTACAAACCACTGAAATTCTAGGAATATGTTTGCCAAAAATCACTTATCACTCAAAGACTCTCATCTCTAAAACTATATAAAATTTTCTATAAAAAAAACTTCCCCTCATGTCCAGGCCACTTAAAGCAAATGCAAACCACTTATAGCAAATGCAATCAACCCGTAATCGTAAACGCATAAGTGCTATATAAGATGAAACAAACTAAATAGAACTAATTCGAGACATCTCACCTTTCAAATAATAAAGGTCACAAGCATTTTATCACACGGCCAACAAAAACACTCATGTTTCGGCTTATAAAATCTTCTTAATGCTGATTTGGTTTTGGCCTTGTGTTTGATAAGCTCACTTTTTGTGCCTTATTTTGAAAATTTTCGGCTTACTTAAGTTTATTATGACATAATATACTTCAATAAGTTTCAAAATAAGCCACAAAAATGAGCTTATGAATCATAATCCCAAAACCAAAAAAACCATAAACTGGATATATAAGCCGAAACAAACTAAGCAAAGCCATAAAGACCAGATCTTAAAAGATATAAATAAACAAAAACTTACACCATTGAAGCCACCACCATTCTTTCACATAAAGAACAAAAACCCGAATTAAGATTCATAAAAAAAAATTGCACCTTTTTAACATCAAGAATACTAAATTCATCACAAACACATAATTAAAATAAAATAAAAAACCAATAAATAGAAAGAAAAACCCATAAATAAAAATAGCACATTTTTAGCTTCTTTAGAAGCAGCAATTTCTTTAAGAGCCTTAGCACCTCTTTCAAGCGCTTCTGGATCAAACTCGGATGACGTAGTCCTAGGGTTAGGGGGTACAGGTCGTTTCCAGAAACCCAGATCTTTGCTGGAAAACCAGGGGTGAGATATGGATGAGTTTCTGGATCAAAATTAGACTGGTTAGGTTTATAGAGAGAGGTTAGGTTTCTGATTTATGAGGCGCACACACCAAAATCACACAAAACCATCAAAATCAACTAAAACCACCATAACCACCAAAACCACAGTGTCCACCTAGCCCACCGGAAATCAACTACAGAACCATTAGACTGTATTGACCTCGACAAACGGCAGATACGGTAGCGACGGCTGTAAGTGTTTCGTTTAGAGAGATGGATTTGGCGAGGATGGTGGCGGCAGTTTGGTTATAAGGGATGTGTGTGTGTGTGTATTAGTTCAAGAGAGGAGTGGTTTATGTATTAAAAAGTTTCAGAAGTCACAACATGGCTGGCATACACGAATTTTGAATGCCTCCCAATTGTCAACTATGTAACTTTGGAATGCTAGTAATTTTTTTCCTATATTTCCCTATATAAATTCCTATATTTCCCTATATAATTCCTATATTCCAAATATAAGTGTACTTAAAAATTGTGTCTTACACCCTTTATAAGTAGTAGGGATAAGACGACAGGGGCGGATCTAGGCTAGAGGGAGGGTATGCAAGTGCATACCCTGTGTAAATGTTTAGCAATGGATTTTTTTTTGTAATTTTTTAAACCTAACTAAAAATTCACTACAAATTTATTAGTGCACACCCTTTAAAATACATGAGAATTATGAGTAGGAGTCATTTAAGTCAGATATATAGTCAATGATTTTACTTTTTGGCCCAATTGTTGATATGTAAAGTTTTGCCAACAGGCCCATTTAACTATATATATTAGTGCAAGTTTAGAACCGACATATATTTGCTTGTATGTTGTAACTACTACGTAATTAAATCATATATGAGCATCTTGTTGTGCTAAAATGTAAGAGCTAAAAATACATAAATCAAAGTGATATTTTTTATATAGATAAACAAAATTTGACAAAAAAATAATTTTGATAACTTTCGTACAGAAAAAAAATCGTGCGCGATCTAATTCCCTAGAAATCCGACCCGAAAATACTAACCTGGAAAACAATTTTTTTTATGACTCTCCTAAAAGCTGTGCATACCCTATCTGAGACTCCTAGATCCGCCACTGTAAGACGATCTAGTTAAATTTTTTAATATATATATCTTTTAAATAATGATTTAAATAAAATAAAAAACATTAGAATAATATCTATATTTAAATATTGTTAAAAAATAATTAAAAAAACAAGACTTAATTTGAGGTAAATAAAGTAAAATACATTAGGTAAAACTAACTTTAAAAATAATCAAATTAATATATGTTGTGAGAAATTAAACCAAATTCAATATATTAAATTTTAGAAATTTATTATAAATTTATCTAATTAAAGCATAATTAAAACTATACAAAGTTTTTTTAATACAAAACAGTGCAAAAAAAAAACAGATAAATTTTTTTGTTATTTTTCAAATAGGTCATGTCTTAGACCGAATTCGTCGAATCGATTTAGTTGACTCGTTCGCCGAAACAAGTCGACCGAGTTCGACTTCGGTCGACGTAGCTCGACCAATACTTCGTTGCATTGAGCCTTAGGGTGCGATAGACAGATCCCATTAGCGGTATCAAAAAAGTCCGATCCAACCTAAAACCAAATAAGTATATTCGGATCAGATTATCCGGATCAAAGACTTTATTCGGGATAAATCAGATCAATCCAAATTATTTGAGTTCTAAATAGGATCCGGTTCATGTATGAATTTTTTTAAACATTCACGACTTGACTTAAACTCGACTAATCGGATTTGACCCGACTCAAGTAACACTTTTATATTGTAAACATATGTTTAAGTAAGCAATCTTTTAAGCATTTTACTTATATTCGAGATAGCTTAAACTCGAATCGATCCAATCAAAATTTACATAAACCCGAGTAATCGAGTTCTAAATAAGGTCAAATTTAGATATAATTTTTTTTTGTCTCAACCCGAATTAACCCGGTCCGAATTGATTCAAGTCTGATCCGGTCAACCCTAATAACACCCATCCTACTTTTAGCCATTGGCGCATTGTTCGGTATATCGGTTAGGGTAAAGGCTATAAAATACCAACCTACTTATTAAATTGTGCCGACTTTAAACATGTACTTTTTTATCTCATGACTTTACCAACGTACTTGTTTGTTTTGCAACAATATTAACAATACGACCGGCTATACTTCCATGTCATTATTTTTTAATTTTTATATGTTAAATAATTATAAAAACACAAGTGGACTAGAATAAATGCAAAAAAGATAGGATAAGTCACATTCTGATAAAAAAAACACAAGTTGAAATTATCTGTTGCTGCTCGTTCTTCTTCGCCGACGAGGAAACACACATCAGGCAACTCCCAATTTTCTAGAAAACCTCAAAGCCTCTTATGATTATCAAAATTTCCAAACTAATTACTTAAATCCTCTTCCATGTCATCTTACCCTTTATACTATCCCGCAGTCAACATGCTTCCAATGCTAATTAATCCATTGCAAACGCTAATCCAATAACTTTGGAACACTGATGAACAACATAAAACTAAGCCCGCATCATCAACGGTTGTTATCCAATCTACCTCGATCTTTAACCTTCTATATCTATGGGATGTGGGTTTTCATGTTTTGATGTTATTCATAAATATTCGAGATTTATGTTTTGAACTTTTGATGTTCTTGGTGAGTTTTATGTTTTTTTTATGTTGATAAAATTTGGAGATTTAGTTTTGATGTCTGGTGGTTGAAGATTGTAACACCCCATTTTGGTAAATGAAATGTCACGCGTAATTATGGCGTGTCATCAAAGCATACAAGGAAAAATGTCTAAAACATTACATGACTGATAGGTGTGTAAACACCCATCTTTTCTACCACTTAATTACAATAATAACCGGACCAATACGTGTATTTTATGTCTTTTATGTCGGAATTATACGTGGTTTGTGTTTTTGTTGTGATTTAGGATGAAAAGGTGAAAAGTAGAGAAAACACGGACATTCACGGGCATTTACGGACTTTTATTGAAGAAAAGGATGAAAGACGAAGTCAAGAAGTCAAGAGTGCAAAAAGAACGGAAGTCCACGACCAATTCTGAAGATTTATCGAAGAAAAAGTTAAAAGACGGAAGTTTATCAAAAGCCGAAGAATTCAAGTCTATTTTATTGAAGAATTTGAAGACGAGTTCGAAGAAATCCCGAAGCCAAAAGTCCCTTAAGTCCAAGTTTAAAGAAGATTAGAAGAAAAGGACTAATGACGCAATTAATGAAGAATTAAGAAGAAAGGGGCTTAATCTTGCAATTAACAAGAAATGAAGGAGGGGAGGAAGCTTCCTTAATCCTCCCCTATAAATAGATTAGGATTGTTCACTTTTCATTTTTGTTGGCTAAGTGTGACAATTAGCTCTTCCACCATTTTAATACCTTGTCATTTACTTTTCTTGTCAAATTTAAATACCTTGTCTTGCACTTTAAATTCATTTAATTTCAAGTAAGTTTTCCTTTAATTATTGTCAATCTTTACTTTATCTTGTCAATCTCTTATCTACCTTTCTTAATCTTTGATTTGTTGTGTTTATGTTTATGTTCATGCTTTTATTTTGATCTAAAGTGGTTTTTGATTATTGTGGTTAAAGTTGTTTGATTTCTTGTTTTTAACTGTTTGTTGATGTTTATTTGTTGATTCGTTACTGTTTAGATTAATCCGTGTGTTTGATTGTGGTTAAATCTGTGTTATATTTGCTGTTACTGTATCTCCTTGTTCTTCGGGAGTGTTTGTTTTGTTTCTGATCTTTCCAGGAAAACTTCCGAACCAATAAGGAGGGAAAGTGCTCATTCGGAACTTCTAAAGTTCCGAATCAAGGTTTCATCCGGAAGATTTTAAACTCAACAAAACTTTCGAGCCAAACTTGTTCATCCGGAACTTTCAAAGTTCCGGACGAAGTGAAAACTTCCGAGTCAAGAGTATTCGTTCGGAACTCCAAAGTTCCGGATCAACTCAAAGTTCCGAATCAAAGGGCAAGTTCCGAATCAAGGCTTTTCATTCGGAAGTCATAAACTTCCGGATCAAGCTTCATTCGGACTTAAAAGTTCCGAATAAAGTTCCGGATCAAGGGGCAAGTTCCGATTCAAGAGGTTTTCATTCGGAAGTCTGAAACTTCCGAATCAAGGGGCTTCATTCGGAATCTTCCGAATCAAGGGTGACCAAAAAGTTCCGAATCAAGGCAAAATTTAGAGTTCCGAATCAGTAAAGTTCCGAACGAAGGATTGTTTTGGATAAGTGACATATTCAGATCAATTAGTTCCGGATCAAGGATTTTGGTAATATTCCAAGCGAAGAAGAATCATTTCAACCGAAGGTGACATTCCGGACGAGTGATTGTTCCAAATGAAGGTTTATTCCGAATGAGCTGTATTCAGGTTCTTATTAGCTTTTGTCTTCGATTTTTATTTTCATGCTTTATTTTTCCTGCCTTTTATTTAATTGCACTTTAAGTTTATCTGCCTTAGTTTATTTTAGATTTGCCTTAGTTTTAGTCGCACTTTAAGTTTGCCTTAGATAGATTTAAGTTTTCGTCATTTGCTTTAGTGCCCTTTAATTTCTGTCACGTTTTTAAATACCTGCACTTTACTTTAATTAGACTTAGATTTACTTTAAGAGCACTTTTACTTTTAATTGTTTTGCACATTTTATTTTAAACACTACAACGACACATTCTTTGTTTCACCAAAAACAATAGAGTCACATAGGAAGCTTAGATCAATTCGATTAGACCAACACAACGAACTTTAATTTTTTAATTAGGTCAAAACCCTAGTTATCAAATGGCGCCGCTGCCGGCTCTTTTCGTTAAGATTGACGGTTTTTTGTGAGAGACACGTTGCTTTTTGGGATCCGCTCACTTGTGAACGTTACTTTTCTTGCATAAAAAAATTCAAAAACCATAAAAATTAGAAAATTGATAAAAAAAAACCATAAAAAATTAAAAATTTCAAAAATCTAAAAAGATTTTATCTTTATTGTGTATATATATTGTCTTTGCGTTTGGTTTCTTTTTCTTTTGCATTTTCAGGTGTATGCGTACTAGATCTTCTAATTATCAAGAGCCCGAGCCTCAAGAAGATTTAGATATGGCAGGTGTTAACAACAACAACATTCCACCGAACCTCAATAATAATAATAACAACAATGCTCTTCCACAACCCGATCTTCGGACCATGGAGGAACTTTGTCAACCAACCATGTTTGGACGAGGAGGACCGATTGCACCGATGCAAATCAACGCTCCTGAGTTTTCGTTGAAGCACCGCATGATTCAGCAAGTACAAACTAACCCATTTAGAGGATTGCCTGATGATGATGCCAACAAACACCTCGAAAAGTTCATTACAATCACCCAAAGCATGAAGTTGCCTGGGGCCACAATGGATGTACTCCGCCTACAACTCTTCCCACATACTTTATCGCATCATGCCGAGAAATGGTTTGATCGTCTCCCGAAGAATTCTATTCACACTTAGGATGATATGACTCAACGATTTTTGTCGCGCTACTTTCCACCATCCATGGTCACAAGCCTTCGCAATCAGATCAACGGTTTCATGCAAGACCCTGATGAGTCTCTTTTTGATGCTTGGGAGAGATATAATATCTTGATCGATAGATGTCCAAACCACAATATGCTTCCAGTAACATTGATTGACACTTTCTACAACGGTTTGACTTTTCGAGATCGTGATACGATCAATGCAGCCGCCCGTGGCACATTCATGAAAAGGAGACCCGAGGAGTGTAGAGAGTTAATTGAGAACATGACTACTCACCACAAGAACTGGGATTCCTCTGCTTCTTCTAGGAACAACCCGAGAGTCAATGTTTCCTCAACCTCAGCAAACCCTGAGATGACCGAACTCACCCGCATGATGGCTGAAATGAGCAAAAGTATTACGCTTCTCGCTTCAAACCAACAACAACAACAAGTTAAAGCGGTTGCTAATCCTTGTGAAACATGTGGCGGTCCTCACTCATACACCGATTGTCCTTCGACACAAGGAAATCCGGAAAATGTGTATGCAGCTTACGGTAATTATTCACCGGAAAATTACCAAGCTAGACAACAAGGGGATAGAAATCTGCTGAGCTACCGATCTAACAACTACCTTTCACCCGGTTTTTCTCCTCAAAACCAAAACCCCGCCAACAACTACAATAGAAGCAACCAAATCCCACCTCGTGCTTCTAACCCTTATCAACCACCCACCCAACAACACCCACCAATTAATCCCGATGTTGATGCCATCATGAGAACTCAAGGTGAGCAAATCAAGAATCTACAGAGCCAAAAAATCAATTTGAAAGGAGATATCCTGAAGCAAGGTAATGACATCAGAACCGAGGTTCGTGATAATATCCAATCCTCCTTCATCACTCAAACGACTGAATTAAAGACTCTATTGACTAGTTTCTTGCCCGAAGCTCAACCTTCTTCCTCTTCGGGTTCTCTACCTTCAAACACCGTCACTAATCCGCGAGCTAATGTGAGTGCTATAACTACGCGTAGTGGAATTACCATTGTCGATCCACCTATCCCACCACCATCATCTACATCTCCTCCACCACCATGTATCCCTACTCCTCCTACACCTAGTAGTAGTGCACCATTACCGTCTCTGCCTCGTAATGACGATGTATCTCGGAAGGACCCGTCAACATCACAAACTTTACCAACCACACCTTCACCGTCTCCCTATCAACCCAGAATCCCATACCCTTCTCGCATAGGCAAGACCAACGAGCTAACCAAGAATGACTGTCAAGTATCAAAATATGTGGATATGCTATCTAAAATGACCATCAACATTAGCCTTGTTGAAGCACTTTGCCACATGCCTAAATTTGTCAAAGCATTCAAGGAATTGCTTAGCAAGAAGGAGAAGCTAATTGAACTCGCCAACACACGCTTAAATGAAAACTGCTCTGCAGTTCTTCTTAGAGAACTTCCGGAAAAGCTTGGAGATCCCGGTCGTTTTGTGTTGCCTTGCGTGTTCAACAAAACTGAAGAATTTACTGCCCTTGCTGATCTCGGGGCTAGTATTAATTTGATGCCACTGAGTGTTTGGAAAACACTATCATTACCCGATCTCATTCCAACAAAGATGACTCTCGAACTTGCAAACCGCACTCTCGCTTACCCCGTTGGTATAGCCGAAGACGTGTTTATCAAAGTTGGCACATTTACTTTCCCGGTCGATTTTGTCGTAGTTGATTATGAAATGGACCCTCATATTCCTCTAATACTTGGTCGGCCATTTTTGAGAACCGGACAAGCTTTAGTGGATGTGGCCGAAGGTGAGTTAATCTTACGAGTCGGGGATGATTCAAAAGTTTTTAAAATGGGGAAGCTTACAGGAAAATCCTTTGGAGGACGAGAATCAGTGAATATGATAAATGTGCTCGATGACTTTACCGTCTACGACAATCCTCTATTCGACTCTTGCATCGATAATCCACTTTTTCAAGATGATGTGGATGATTCTCTCCCTACTTTGGAACCTTCTACCATTTATGATTCACCACCGATCTTTGATGCTTATGATGATGATTCTAGCTCAGATTTGGATGATTTTGATTGTACTTCTGAGTATCCCGAGCTGCCCACTTTCGATGATTTTGATGAGGCTGATACTCTCTCGAGCGATTCTTCACATGATGAAGATCCTCCGCCATCACTCGATCCTACTTTGGACGATTATTCATTTGAGGAATATTTCTCTGAATTTCTCAACACATACTTCCCTCATGAGAGTGATGCTCCTCCCTTGGACTTTGAAGATTATCGCCTTGATCCTACTTTGGATTTGAAGAGCATTTTGTCAAAGGAGAAGAAACCGGTCGACACTGAAATCCGTTGCACTTATGATTTGACACCTCTTTGTCCCACTTCTGAGGACGAGGTTGTGCTTCTTTGCGGATCTTCCTCACACTCGGCTGAGCCTGAGTGCTATTTTCCCTTAAAGGAAAAGGTGTTCGACCCCGGTATTGAAGTCTTTAAGCGATCTCAGTATCCACCTGATGAAATAAAAGGAAAAATCTTTGGAATCATTGAAGACATGCTTGCACCACTTCATCCTTGCTTCTACTGTGCTCCATCACTGCTTAAGGGAACCTTGCCTACTCTTCTTTGGCTTGCCTTGTTCGCCTTAAGCTCTTGCTTATTGATGGATGAAAACTATGTCTTTGATCCTGGTGGATATGTTTCATGCTTCTTCCGTTGATGATCAAGGTCGAGTCAGGCTCACGACTCGGTTAACAAAAACCAAGCGCTTCTTGGGAGGCAACCCATGCATCTATCTTTTCGCTTTCTTAATCATAAGTGTAGGGGGGACCCTTTGGTTTGCTATTTCCTCTCCTCACTTCTTAATCAGGGATTCGAGCTTCAATGATCCACTCTGGATGATTCTTGACGAACCGTGATTCCGTGTTCTACTTCATCCCGGTTCTATCCTAAACTCTTTTCGATTCACTATTTTATATTTTCTCTAAATTAAAATAGGAATCTCTTTAGTTGTCTTTTCCTTCGCGAGATTTAAACAACGTGCACAATGTCCTAAGTGTAGGGGAGTTTACTCCCATATGCTTAAACATTGAGGACAATGTTTATCTTAAGTGTAGGGGGGACTTCTATCGAAGTTAAGTGGTCTTTTCCTTGTATTTGTCCTCATTTTAACCGGAAAATCAATTTTTCGACATTTTTCAAAATTTTTGATCTGTTTTGGCCTATTAGTTTTTCCCTTTTCTTTCCTTATAAGAATAAGTGGTTTTAATTTTCAAACGTTGTGAATCTTTTGACTCAACCCGAGTTTACTCTATCTAGTATCCTTAACGTGTTTAAGTCAAGTTTTGCTAGGCTTTTATATGGGGAGCTATAAAACGCGAAACTCTTAACTCTCACGGGTTAAGAACAAGAACTTTTCACAAGTTCCTATAATTGATCCTAGAGAGTCGTTTATCAAGGGAACTTTAAAATGCGATTTCTAAACTTGAAAAAGTCTAAGAATTTGCAAGATCCTATAGGCGACTCGAAAACCCAAAACTTTGATTTAATAGGCTAAGTATCCACGAGTCTCATTACTTGAGATTTTAAACTGTGGAGAACGAGAGATGATAGAGCCATTTATAAGTTCGGAATTCTTTCGTGAATTTATGTGAGTTAATTATGAGCCTATTCTCCCATCGCTTGCTTAATAAATTATCTGCTAATAAATAAGGTTGTACGATTTGAAAAGTTACTTAGCTTCTAGCCCCAGATCGTTTAAAAGTTGCTCGGTATGGATTAGAGTTCATAGCCAAGGCATAACTTATTGAAGCGGGACGCGAAGATTGGCGAGTCCAAAAAGGCCCTAACAAGGCATGAGGGCTATGTTTTGTTGCTAAAGATCCAAAGTGATGTGAAGAATTATTTATCGAAAATCAATATGAAGGATCGAGACACACGACGTAAAGCAAAACTCCCCAAAAGTCATGGAGAAGTGTATCAGAAAAGACCCTAACAAGGTATGAGGATAAATAGATCCAAGTCATAAAAGGAGGCGGATCGTTGTATATCAAAGTCCAAAATAAAGATTGGAGAAAAATGAAGAAGTCGTGGTCCAAGTATGAATCTCTCAAAACTTCAAAGTGAAGAATTCCTATTATGAAGAGAAGACCATTATTTCATGAACGTCTCTCAAGATTTGAAGAATGAAGTCGCTGCCAAATATCGGTCCGAGAAAGGTCTCAAATCGCGAAGCGAGTTATGCCAAGATATGAACTTTATGAGGTCCCGAGAAGCAGTTTTAAAAGATTTGGTCCTTTAGCTAACTATTGATTAAATCGTTCACTTTATTTTCAGACTAAATAACTATCGAAATAAGTCAAACAATGCATCCTCGTGATCATTCAAGACAACAATAAAATATAAGAGATACCCCTAGGAATAAGGGAGTCTAAGTAAATAATTGGCCCACATGAGTTCGTGTTAGTCTACTAACTTATAATAACAATGATCTCGTTTTTAAGCTTGGTTTGGAGAAAGTGAAAACTTGAGGATGATGATTATTCATGACATTTCCAAAACCCAAGGTATGCTTTTGATTTTTTTATTTTGCATGATTTTAGTTTTCTATCTCTTTAATAAAGGCCAACGTGGATTGATTATGATGAAAAGTGTAATCTTGCTTTATAACTAATGCATTGCATGAGGACATTGCAATGGTCAAGTGTAGGGGATTTGATAGGTGTGTAAACACCCATCTTTTCTACCACTTAATTACAATAATAACCGGACCAATACGTGTATTTTATGTCTTTTATGTCGGAATTATGCGTGGTTTGTGTTTTTGTTGTGATTTAGGATGAAAAGGTGAAAAGTAGAGAAAACACGGACATTCACGGGCATTTACGGACTTTTATTGAAGAAAAGGATGAAAGACGAAGTCAAGAAGTCAAGAGTGCAAAAAGAATGGAAGTCCACGACCAATTCTGAAGATTTATCGAAGAAAAAGTCAAAAGACGGAAGTTTATCAAAAGCCGAAGAATTCAAGTCTATTTTATTGAAGAATTTAAAGACGAGTTCGAAGAAATCCCGAAGCCAAAAGTCCCTTAAGTCCAAGTTTAAAGAAGATTAGAAGAAAAGGACTAATGACGCAATTAATGAAGAATTAAGAAGAAAGGGGCTTAATCTTGCAATTAACAAGAAATGAAGGAGGAGAGGAAGCTTCCTTAATCCTCCCCTATAAATAGATTAGGATTGTTCACTTTTCATTCTTGTTGGCTAAGTGTGACAATTAGCTCTTCTACCATTTTATTACATTGTCATTTACTTTTCTTGTCAAATTTAAATACCTTGTCTTGCACTTTAAATTCATTTAATTTCAAGTAAGTTTCCCTTTAATTATTGTCAATCTTTACTTTATCTTGTCAATCTCTTATCTACCTTTCTTAATCTTTGATTTGTTGTGTTTATGTTTATGTTCATGCTTTTATTTTGATCTAAAGTGGTTTTTGATTATTGTGGTTAAAGTTGTTTGATTTCTTGTTTTTAACTGTTTGTTGATGTTTATTTGTTGATTCGTTACTGTTTAGATTAATCCGTGTGTTTGATTGTGGTTAAATCTGTGTTATATTTGCTGTTACTGTATCTCCTTGTTCTTCGGGAGTGTTTGTTTTGTTTCTGATCTTTCCAGGAAAACTTCCGAACCAATAAGGAGGGAAAGTGCTCATTCGGAACTTCTAAAGTTCCGAATCAAGGTTTCATCCGGAAGATTTTAAACTCAACAAAACTTCCGAGCCAAACTTGTTCATCCGGAACTTTCAAAGTTCCGGACGAAGTGAAAACTTCCGAGTCAAGAGTATTCGTTCGGAACTCCAAAGTTCCGGATCAACTCAAAGTTCCGAATCAAAGGGCAAGTTCCGAATCAAGGCTTTTCATTCGGAAGTCATAAACTTCCGGATCAAGCTTCATTCGGAACTTAAAAGTTCCGAATAAAGTTCCGGATCAAGGGGCAAGTTCCGATTCAAGAGGTTTTCATTCGGAAGTCTGAAACTTCCGAATCAAGGGGCTTCATTCGGAATCTTCCGAATCAAGGGTGACCAAAAAGTTCCGAATCAAGGCAAAATTTAGAGTTCCGAATCAGTAAAGTTCCGAACGAAGGATTGTTTTGGATAAGTGACATATTCAGATCAATTAGTTCCGGATCAAGGATTTTGGTAATATTCCAAGCGAAGAAGAATCATTTCAACCGAAGGTGACATTCCGGACGAGTGATTGTTCCAAATGAAGGTTTATTCCGAATGAGCTGTATTCAGGTTCTTATTAGCTTTTGTCTTTGATTTTTATTTTCAAGCTTTATTTTTCCTGCCTTTTATTTAATTGCACTTTAAGTTTATCTGCCTTAGTTTATTTTAGATTTGCCTTAGTTTTAGTCGCACTTTAAGTTTGCCTTAGATAGATTTAAGTTTTTGTCATTTGCTTTAGTGCCCTTTAATTTCTGTCACGTTTTTAAATACCTGCACTTTACTTTAATTAGACTTAGATTTACTTTAAGAGCACTTTTACTTTTAATTGTTTTGCACATTTTATTTTAAACACTACAACGACACATTCTTTGTTTCACCAAAAACAATAGAGTCACATATGAAGCTTAGATCAATTCGATTAGACCAACACAACGAATTTAACTTTTTAACTAGGTAAAACCTCAAGTATCAATGACCATAGGGTAAACCGGAATCAAACATCGGTTCCCCAAACATAAGCCCAAAATATAATAAAGTAAATGAAAATAAGAAAGACTTTAACAAGCATAAGTATATGAAGGCAAAGGAAGAAGTCTTTGGCAGCTTCCATCCATTACACGTCCTCCAAATGCTCGAGTCCTGGGTACCTGCCGTTTTGGGAACATGAAAGGAAAAACGGCTGAGCATAACGCTCAGTGCACGGATATACAAGTATAACATGAATAATATAAGCATAAGAACATGGAACAGCGGAAGAAACTAAGTCCTGGATAACCTGGTTAAGTCTTAATAAAACTAGTTTTATAGTTTGAAAAGCCTTATGTTTATCTTGTAAAAATTGTTTAACATATTTTACCATTAGCCAATATAGGTCATGAATACTTGGAGGGGTGACCTCATCATGCAAATTAGAGGGGCTGCCTTTAATTTAATATACTGGTTTTGGGTAGGAGGGATCAACTCCTTGTGAAGGATGCAAGGCACACACCACATTCACCATGAAATCCTGACTGAAACATGTAACTAGGATGCACCCATACGCCCCACATGATAAATATAATAATATGGCCAAAATCTGAAGGGACGCCACGAGCAATCACTCCGCCGTGGTGAAGTCATAACACCAATGCCTCTAGTGTTATGGTTATGGTACCTCCATAACTAGGTGAAACTGGTCATGCATGTATATGGCTTTAGGTATTCTAATTAAACATAAGCAATTCAGAAACATATAAAACATATACTGGGAAAACAGTTGGCTGCATACGGGGAATCCTAATAAGGAAAGAATGTCCATACTGAAAGGACGAAAATTCGTACCTTATGTCCAGTGAATGAAGAATACGAACTGAGAGGAATCCTACTTCCGTATCACTAATGCTACATAAATACATACATGGATAAGTATCTGCTTACTAAATACGTAACTGGTTTTACGTCATGTCTTAGCTTATTTATATGTTCATATCATGTTTTACTGTTTTTAAGCCTTAAACTGTGTTTATCTTATATTCTGTCTATTATGATTAAGTATTTATGGTATTTCATGTATTATTATACTTACTGTGTAATAATAAGTTACTTTCCAAAAATAGCAGGTTTCCCAAAATAGAAAGTTTCCAAAAATAGAAATTTTCCAAAAACAGAAAGTTACCAAAAATAGAAAGTTTCCAAAAATAGAAAGTTTCCAAAAATAGAAAGTTTCCAAAAATAGAAAGTTTCTAAAAATAGAAAGTTTCCAAAAATAGAATTACTGCTTAAAATAGATAAGTTTTTAAAAATAGAAAGTTTCTTTAAATAGATCAGCTGCCGTAATTAAATAAGTTTCCATAAATAGATTAGCTGCCTAAATTAAATAAGTTTCTAAAAATAGAAAGTTTACATAAATAGATTAGCTGCCTGAATTAAATAAGTTTCTAAAAATAGGAAGTTTCCATAAATAGATTAGCTGCCTGAATTAAATAAGTTTCTAAAAATAGAAAGTTTCCATAAATAGATTAGCTACCTGAATTAAATAAGTTTCTAAAAATAGAAAGTTTCCATAAATAGATTAGCTGCCTTATTTAAATAAGTTTCTAAAAATAGAAAGTTTCCATAGTTAGATATAAGCTGGTTAAATAAGCTAAGTATATAAGCCTAAGTGTTTTCATGATTATTTTCTAAGTCATAATGATATAATGTATAGTTTATTAATTATTTCATGTAATTTAAATAAACTATAGGTTAAAATATTTAATTAAAGTATATCATGTTTTTAATTAAATAAAGTTAAATACTTAGGTTAAAACATGTATTATTATTTATTAATAATATAACCTAAGTCATGGTACTTAATTAATTATAACCATGGTTTTAAATAATTAATTAATTATAAATCTAGAAAATATAAACTACTTAGGTTAATAATTTCATGATTTTAATAAATAAATATAACCTAAGTCATGTTATTAAATTAATCATGTCATATTTATTAATTTAATTTTAGCATATGATTATATAAAAATAATCTTAACATAAACCGTGAACCGGATCTTGACTAGAAACCATGAACCGGACATGAAATCGACACCATACCCCGAACCACTTTGGGGTTCCCCTTGTCTTGCTGCTGCCGTGGGACCTACACCACCCAACCGGGACCATATGGTCTCGGTGGTGGTCGAGTAGCCAAACCGAGACCCCCTTGGGGTTCGGTTTAGGCGCCGGCCAAAACAAACACCCCTAAAACACCCTTTTTGATTTCTCCAAAAACCGTTTTCATGTTAGTTCTATGTTTTTAATTAGGTTTTAAAAACATCTTGTTCTTAATTAATTATTAGATCAAATCAAAAAGAAAAAGGGTAAAAAGAATATACCGAATGCGTGGATCTAAACGAGGATGAACAAACACGAACACTTGCACCAAAAACCAAGATCAAAATCAAATAAACACCCTCCTTGGTGTGTTTATGTGTGGCGGCCAAAAAAAGAAAAGAGGAGGAGGAGAAAAACTTTTTTAGGGTTTTTGATGTTTTCCTGTAAAGTGAAAAATGACCAAAATCTTTCCTAATTCTTGTTTTAGTAAAAATTGATGGGCTAAGCCCATCTTTCCTCCCTAATTTCGTGGTATGGGGCCCACATGGGTAACCCATACATTTCCCGAGTCTAAATATTATAGTGTGTTCTCGTGTGTTCTCGTGTTCGTAATTTACGTGTTTTAATTAGTTATCGATCGTGACTTAATATATTTATTCGTGTTCGTAATAAATATATATACGTAATTAATATTAGGTCGTGATTTAATTACGTTCATGATTTCATGATCGCATGTTCGAGATTATAATTATTATCTAAATAATTATCGTGTGTTCATACGTAATAAATACTTATCGTGTTCTAACACGTACGTAATACTTAAAATTCTTATACGTGAACGTAAACATACTATAAAAGGAAAGTTTTAATCTAGTACGTACGATCTTAAGGGTACTATTCATGGTAAAAGCATGCGGGTTTTACAACTCTTCCCCCCCTAAAAAGAATAATTTGTCCCCGAATTATAGATAAAGTAAACTGGAAAAGAAGAACATACCCGAATCAAACTGAAAGGGTATGTACGATAAAAGGACATGAAGATGACATGGTTGAAGGGAACGTAGAATGTGACATGTCTTGAAAGGACATGGAACGTGACGTGACTGATAGGACATATCTAATTGATAAGAGAAAAACGGATAAGAAGTCCGGATGAACTTTTCCGTTTCCAAGTGGCTTCCCTCTTGGAACGGTTCCTTCAAAAGATCTTGACACAATGATAAATCTTGGTCCTCCCGACCTTGACTTGAAATACGAAGGAGTTCTTGGTTATCAACGTAAGGTAGATCCCTTGAATTTGATCGAGGGAAACGAATTAACGTATAAGGGCAACTGAAACTTTATGGTGCAAATCTATCTAACTTAATTGATAATTAGCAACGATGCGCGAGACATATAGAAACGTAGTACATGAAAAATTTTGAACGTTATACGTGAAAAATTTTGAACGTGATACGTGGGAATATTTTGAACGTAACATATCTTGATCATGATATGAGGAACGTGGAATGAACATGACACGTGAAACATATCGTGAACATAGAATATCATGGCGGTAACGCCAAACGCTACAAGGTGAGACGTGGAATATGACGTGAAACGTCTATCTGAGGATAGGGAGTTATACTAAACTTGGGTTTGGTCTCTCAAGTTCTTGCAAAACTTCCCAGAATGAGAAAAAAAATGAACGTAAAGTCGTAAGCCAAGATACCATCATGAACGTGAATAGTGTCATGAACGCGAATAGTGTCATGAACGCGAATAGTGTCATGAACGCGAATAGTGTCATGAACGCGAATAGTGTCATGAATGCGAATAGTGTCATGAATGCGAACGTGAAAGAAAGTCGTGAAATTAGAATGAAGACGTGAAGTAAATAAGGAACACAATTGCGAAACTTTGTCTGACCCGTTAACTGAGGGATTGCCAAGTGATCGGATGAGCCTTGGCTGGAACATGTCCGATCAATCTGTTGGTTCTGAAATCCTTGCGGATGTAAGGATTCTACAGACTTGATCAAACTATTTGCATTAACCCAGATAGCATCGTGCTTCTTCTGAGTTTACATTAATCTAGTAACCAAAATCCATGGAGATCTTGTCCCATTTCTGTTCACCATTTCTGATGATGGAAAGACATCCTAGTCTGCTAGTGTTCTATCATAGCCTGTTGGTATGTCAGGTATCTAGATATGAACATAGCTGTATCCTGCTTCGTAGAAACTTGATATATAGAAGTTTGTGAAACTCCGAGTCTCCGAAATTAGACTTTTCCTAGCGTAGGATTTTCTTGGAACACCTAACGTAGTGTAGGGTTCTCTCCTTTACGCATAAGCTGAGTCATGGTAAGATTAACTGTAGAAACCTAAGTGATTCAGCGTATCACTGTAATCAAACAGAATTGATATTGGAAAATTTTCTAGGGTGAAATTTCTCTTGTCAAAGAATTTGCAACATAGTGCATATATGGTCTTCCTGTTCTTCTCTAGGCTTAAAGGAAATCAGGTTATCCTCGATGAAAACGCTGATGAATTTGCTTATGAGTTCATGGAAACTCAATTTATTAAGTCCATAATGCTGTTGGAGCATTGATGAGACTAATTCAAAATCATAAATCTAGCCTGACCGAGTCGTGCACGAATAGCAGTCATGGACATGTCCTGCTCTTTCACCCGTCACTATTGGCAGCATGATCATGAATCCGATCTTGTCAATACGTGGAGGAGAGTAACGGTTGTAAATGGTGATTTGTTTAAAATCAACGGTAGTCGACACATAATCTTAGGTTACCGTCCTTCTCCTTGAAGGTTCTTCTGGAGTGTAAGGGACAATTTTGGAATAATCCGTTGGTTATGCGTAAAAGGACTTTAGTAGTCGTGTCTTACTGACAGTTAGAAAATTTTAGCAATCATGGCTAACAAAGCACGTGCTTGGAAAGCATAGATAATTTGTACAGATTTTCCTGATGGAAAATCAAGCTGAATGTATTCAGGGGCCTGAACATTACTGCACATAATTATGAATCGTAGCATGGTGTGTTGTTCATAGTCCATAATTAGGATAAAATTCAACTCGTGTCTGTCCGAGGAAATGCGATAGCAGCTTGGATCTCATCATTAAGTTGAAGGAAAACTTTCGTATACGTGGGAATGCGAAAGACGTCCTTCGTGGTCATGAATATATGAAATACGGTGAAAGAAACGAAAGTGACATCGGCAACGTGACAGTTCTCACTGATGCGCCGGTAATGGTATTGAAATTTTTGCGGCCTTATTAATACATGGCACAACAAAATGGATATACCCTTGGAGGGTACCCCGAATTTCTTAGAAATGTTCCATAGTTGGACGTGAGTCATGTGTCTCGACTCGTGTCTTGGAACTATAAGCATGACATATGTCTTGACTGGTCTCTTGACATGTGTCTTCAGGATGTATACGTGAGACATGTGTTGTGACTGATGTCTTGACATGTGTCTCGAGACGTAAAACAATAGAACTACAATATTAGGTTATTATGCCAGACTTGGCGGATCGGTTGGACTACTGATCCTTTGTATGTCTGATCACGTCCGCGGCCGGAGCCTCGGTTGCGATTTCTAGGATAGTTTCTGTCATAGTAGTGGTTACTATCGTCCTGTCTGTTAGTTCCATGACGGTCATTCTCATGACCGTGATTCATGTAACTATTCAGCTGAGTGGCCGGCTGGTACCGGTTTGCACTCATATGGCTGAAATGACAGCCAAATGACGTGTGACATGTAACTAAGAATTAGGGACAATGATTGATGGTAATCGTCTGATGGTGGAGCATCTTCTCGTTCAATTGCTTTGCTCTGACGCCTTTGTCTTCGTCTTATAGGATCTCCAGGTTGTGAACAGCATCCGCATCTCGTAGCGTCTCCGAACGTCAGCAGCATCAACCTTTAGTAACATCTCCAAGTTATGAGCGGCATCAGCAATCTTGTAGAATATCAGCAATGGAAAATACGCCTGAAATGATTCAGAATCGACTAGCGAATACTCTTGAAGTATTGCAAGTGGAATACACATGGATTAAGGTACGTGTAATACACATGAAATACGGTACGTGGAGTACACGTGGAATGCATATGAAATGATCGGTATGGGTCGATCATTTATCATGATTTAAGGAAAGTATATCGGTTAAACGATTTGGAAAACCATCATGATAACCTGGCAGTATTAGCATAGACATCATTTTGGTTAAATCGAGAAACGTTAAAGTGTGGTTACACAAAATTCAACGATGATTTGCCTGACAGCATGATCAATGAAAACCAACCATGACTATCATGAAAGCAGAATTCAATGAAATCCAACTATGTCTTGCATAATAACAAAAGAGGCGTAAGACGTAATCCACATGAAGACGGAATTATCATGAAGGAACATGAAACGATTTAACATGAAGGAGTGTATAACATAATCAGCATGAAACTGAGTTTAACCATGACAGTATGAAAACATACTTGACATAAAACATAGTAACTTATGAGGGGACATGAAAAAAATTTATGCCAATAAATCATGAGAAAAATTTTATGCATGAAAAACAGTGCATGAATGCGTAATGTAGTTTATAAAAACCTTTATATGTGCGAGGGAACGCCTATGGGTCGGTTCCAAAACAAAAGACATGGCGAGGGGACGCTTATGGGTCGGTCCCAAAGTTAAAAGTTTCAATAAAAGCACATGCGACTAAATAGGGCCAGTCCTGTACCAACCATTACTTAGTCATAATTCCTGCAACAATGATACATGAAACATAAATAAATGAAACTCATCTATCAAAACTTATCAGAAAAAAATTTATGTGACTAATTATGAACTACTGGGGTTCATTCCACATAGCCACAGTTCTCGAGGAACATTATGCATGAAACAATGACACATAACTAAATATGAATGACGGTTGTCCATCCATATTAGTAAAACAATATCGATGAAAACATCAAGGTTAAAACCTTAAGGTGCTGAAAACATCATGGTTAAAATAACGATGCGCTGAAAACATCAATACGTAGAATAACAGACGTTGGCTTAGGAAGCTCCTGGTGACTACCCACTAGTCACAGATCGAGTTTTAGAGCCTACAGGTCGAAGCCTTGGCTCTGATACCATAATTGTAACACCCCATTTTGGTAAATGGAATGTCACGCGTAATTATGGCGGGTCATCAAAGCATACAAGGAAAAATGTCTAAAACATTACATGACCATAGGGTAAACCGGAATCAAACATCCGTTCCCCAAACATAAGCCCAAAACATAATAAAGTAAATGAAATGAAGAAAGACTTTAACAAGCATAAGTATATGAAGGCAAAGGAAGAAGTCTATGGCAGCTTCCATTCGTTACACGTCCTCCAAATGCTCGAGTCCTGGGTACCTGCCGTTTTGGGAACATGAAAAGAAAAACGGCTGAGCATAACGCTCAGTGCACGGATATACAAGTATAACATGAATAATATAAGCATAAGAACATGGAACAGCGGAAGAAACTAAGTCCTGGATAACCTGGTTAAGTCTTAATAAAACTGGTTTTATAGTTTGAAAAGCCTTATGTTTATCTTGTAAAAACTGTTTAACATATTTTACCATTAGCCAATATAGGTCATGAAAATCCACCGTGCATGCAAATTAGAGGGGCTGCCTCTAATTTAATATACTAGTTTTGGGTAGGAGGGATCAACTCCTTGTGAAGGATGCAAAGCACACACCACATTTACCATGAAATCCTGACTGAAACATGTAACTAGGATGCACCCATACGCCCCACATGATAAATATAATAATATGGCCAAAAGCTGAAGGGACGCCACGAGCAATCACTCCGCCGTGGTGAAGTCATAACACCAGTGCCTCTAGTGTTATGATTATGGTACCTCCATAACTAGGTGAAACTGGTCATGCATGTATATGGCTTTAGGTATTCTAAATAAACATAAGCAATTCAGAAACATATAAAACATATACTGGGAAAACAGTTGGCTGCATACGGGGAATCCTAATAAGGAAAGAATATCCATACTGAAAGGATGGAAATTCGTACCTTATGTCCAGTGAACGAAGAAGACGAACTGAGAGGAATCCTACTTCCGTATCACTAATGCTACATAAATACATACATGGATAAGTATCTGCTTACTAAATACGTAACTGGTTTTACGTCATGTCTTAGCTTATTTATATGTTCATATCATGTTTTACTGTTTTAAGCCTTAAACTGTGTTTATCTTATATTCTGTCTATTCTGATTAAGTATTTATGGTATTTCATGTATTATTATACTTACTGTGTAATAATAAGTAACTTTCCAAAAATAGCAGGTTTCCAAAAATAGAAAGTTTCCAAAAATAGAAAGTTACAAAAAATAGAAAGTTTCCAAAAATAGAAAGTTTCCAAAAATAGAAAGTTTCTAAAAATAGAAAGTTTCTAAAAATAGAATTACTGCTTAAAATAGATAAGTTTCTAAAAATAGAAAGTTTCCATAAATAGATCAGCTGCCTTAATTAAATAAGTTTCCATAAATAGATTAGCTGCCTGAATTAAATAAGTTTCTAAAAATAGAAAGTTTCCATAAATAGATTAGCTGCCTGAATTAAATAAGTTTCTAAAAATAGAAAGTTTCCATAAATAGATTAGCTGCCTGAATTAAATAAGTTTCTAAAAATAGAAAGTTTCCATAAATAGATTAGCTGCCTTATTTAAATAAGTTTCTAAAAATATAAAGTTTCCATAGTTAGATATAAGCTGGTTAAATAAGCTAAGTATATAAGCCTAAGTGTTTTCATGATTATTTTCTAAGTCATAATGATATAATGTATAGTTTATTAATTATTTCATGTAATTTAAATAAACTATAGGTTAAAATATTTAATTAAAGTATATCATGTTTTTAATTAAATAAAGTTAAATACTTAGGTTAAAACATGTATTATTATTTATTAATAATATAACCTAAGTCATGTTAATTAATTAATTATAACCATGGTTTTTAAATAATTAATTAATTATAAGTCTAGAAAATATAAACTACTTAGGTTAATAATTTCATGATTTTAATAAATAAATATAACCTAAGTCATGTTATTAAATTAATCATGTCATATTTATTAATTTAATTTTAGCATATGATTATATAATAATAATCTTAACATAAACCGTGAACCGGATCTTGACTAGAAACCATGAACCGGACATGAAATCGACACCATAACCCGAACCTCTTCGGGGTTCCCCTTGTCTTGATGCTGCCGTGGGACCCACACCACCCAGCCGGGACCATATGGTCTCGGTGGTGGTCGAGTAGCCAAACCGAGACCCCCTTGGGGTTCGGTTTAGGCGCCGGCCAAAACAAACACCCCTAAAACACCCTTTTTGATTTCTCCAAAAACCATTTTCATGTTAGTTCTATGTTTTTAATTAGGTTTTAAAAACATCTTGTTCTTAATTAATTATTAGATCAAATCAAAAAGAAAAAGGGTAAAAAGAATATACCGAATGCGTGGATCTAAACGAGGATGAACAAACACTAACACTTGCACCAAAAACCAAGATCAAAATAAAAAAACACCCTCCTTGGTGTGTTTATGTGTGGTGGCCAAAAAAAAGAAAAGAGGAGGAGGAGAAAAACGTTTTTAGGGTTTTTGATATTTTCCTGTAAAGTGAAAAATGATCAAAATCTTTCCTAATTCTTGTTTTAGTAAAAATTGATGGGCTAAGCCCATCTTTCCTCCCTAATTTCGTGGTATGGGGCCCACATGGGGTAACCCATACGTTTCCCAAGTCTAAATATTATAGTGTGTTCTCGTGTTCGTTATTTACGTGTTTTAATTAGTTATCGATCGTGACTTAATATATTTATTCGTGTTCGTAATAAATATATATACGTAATTAATATTAGCTCGTGATTTAATTACGTTCATGATTTCATGATCGCATGTTCGGGATTATAATTATTATCTAAATAATTATCGTGTGTTCATACGTAATAAATACTTATCGTGTTCTAACACGTACGTAATACTTAAAATTCTTATACGTGAACGTAAACATACTATAAAAGGAAAGTTTTAATCTAGTACGTACGATCTTAAGGGTACTATTCATGATAAAAGCATGCGGGTTTTACAAAGATGATGTATGGTGATTGAATATGAGATATGAATTTATATGTTTTTATAAAAATAGACGAAAATGATTTTATTAAAAAAATATAGTTCGGAATAAACCATTCCAGCCTGTCATATATTTTATGTAATAGAAATCATACATGGAATAAAATAAAAAAAAAGATATATACGTAGATAATACCGTGCCAGCGTGTCGGTAACAAGTCACCATATTGATGATTTCGAAACAAATTTAAAAGTTAAATGATAAAATCATGAGATAAAAAAGTAAGTGTTAAAATCAGCACAATCTAATTAATAGGTTGGTATTATTATAACTTTTATCCTATCGGTTAAAATGAGTTTGAAAAGAAATAGAAAATGAGTTCCTTACCTCAACAATTAACAAGGTACATGTGATCACCAATTTAAGTATTTTGAAATTTTGGAGACATGTCACTTTTAATCACTAATGCTTTTCCATACGCGTTCTACTTTTTCATCATCTTCTTATACGCGTTATAGTTCTATCTAGAGGTGGTAATATGCACCCATTCTCAAAGAACTTATATCCTAAGTGATATTTCTTATGTCTCAAAATTATTATTCACCGATAAAAAACACACAATTTAAAAAAAGTATTATTTTTACAGATTTTTCTCTTACTTTTTGCATAAAAACAGTTTTACCCATAACCAATTATTTTAAAACATTTTTAAAGTTTGTAATTATAATTTAAACTAAAGATAACTTAATAATCTCGATCTAAACTTTTTACTTATTTTTAAAAGTGAATAATTATTTTGGGACAAGCCAAAAAAAAATGAACTATAATTTTAAGACAGATGTAGTAGCTTATATCCTAGTCATATCATATCATACGCATGGAAGAATCAATTTATATAGAAAAAAGTTCAAATGTAATTTGGTTTTTTTCTCACAAGTACGGAAATAAATCATTACCATTTATTTTGGTTTGATTTGAATGTGAAGATTGACCTAAGATTAAAAAAAATGCGGAGGGATCATTTTTGTCAAAAAGTCAAAAATTTTAAAAATCGAGTTGAGAGACTAAAGTTGTAAATTTTTCAAAATGTTTTTTATCGATGGAGATATTTCACCAGTGAAAAACAATAAAATATCACGAGTGAGAAAATAATGAATATCACTAGTGATAATACACTATAACTATGTTTATTAAATATAACTGGTGATATTTCATTATGTTATCACTAATTATATTTCATTGTTTTTATCACTAGTGAAACATCACTATTGACAAAAATCACTTCGGAAAATTTACAACTTTAATCCATCCGTCGATTTTTTACATTTTTTTGGCATTTTAGCGAAAATGGTCCCTCCGGGTTTTTTCATGGAATTTAATCTTAGATAATGAATGACTAGGATTAATCCTTTTGCTTGTAAGTAAAAATAAGAAAAAATTACATGTTTCGTTCCTATGGTTTATATCAAACATCATGTTTCGTTCCTATTTCGTTTTAAATACACTGACCTTCCCTAATTTTGTAAGTTGTAACTCGGACAATCCCTATTCTAAAAAATAAGGATTATCACTGTTACAACTTTCAAGAAAATTAATTACACACATGGTTCCTATTTTGAGAATAGAGACCATTCAGGTTACAACTTACAAAATTAGGAATTGTCAGTGTATTTAAAAACGAAATAGAGACGAAACATGATGTTTGATATAAATCATAAAGTCAAAACATGTAATTTTTCCTAAAAATAATAATGTAAAATAATTCAACTCTTATATTGATTTGTAATTAAAGAAAAATCTTAGTTGAATATATATATTCTTTTAATAAAGAGTAAATTAGATTTCCGACTTCGAGATGTTTACAACAAATTAGAAGAAAATGAAAACCTAATCCTTATACAATATAACTTTTATCACGTATGAGACACCACTAATATTCTATTAGACAAAAAGACAATATACAAAACCGTTGTAGCATTTAAATTAGTTTAGTCTTCTAACCTTTACCATTAGTCAGATTGACTAAGTAAAAGAACTAGGCAACCATGTAAAAACCTACTCCTTGCTAAGGGCGGAGCCATAGGGGGCAACTGCCCCTAACAAATTCTTGAAAAATCACATCATTTGATGGTAATTTCTGAACTTTAATCATGATGCTCTCAACTAAAAACTGAAATTACCCCTAGCTGAATTAGAAAAAAAGCAAAGAAAGAGTTGTTTTAATTTTGATGATTTTTTCTTGAGTTTTAATTGTTGAACTTTTAGATGGTAGAAGATGAAGATGAAGTTCTATCTTCAAATTTGTGTAATAATTATTTAGTTATTTATATTTCCCTTGACATAGTTCATTTACAAAAAAATGGTCCACTCTTGTCGAAAGTACCATGTCGTTATTTAAGCCTTTATATTTGATTTGTTTTTATGGACAATGTTTTTTCTTACTTACAAACTTTTTAAACTAGTTTAAAGGGCTGTTATCTTTCGCTAAAAATTTGAAGCGTTTTTGCTCCGGTTTATTTTTCAAAATATTCGGTTCTTGCCTAAGAATGCTTGGTCTTTGCCTATTTTTGTTGCTCGTTAGATAGTTCTAATATGTTTTGATGAAGTTTTCTTAAGTAGACTTTTTCAACCTCACATTCCAATCTAGTTGAGCATTGAGAACAACCATAGACTTTTTCACTTTTAGACTAGGAAGTCTCATTCTAATAATCTCATAAGTTACTTCACAAGTTCTTTAGAGGATATTTTTTTCTCTCTGAATATATTGTAGTTTCTTTCCCGCCAAATGAGTTAAATACTACAGTAGCAACAAATCCACTTCTTCTTATAAGACTATTAATAGAGTTCCCAATAAACATTTTAGAATTATGCTCCACTAGCCCATTCCAATTAGTATTACAATGTAGAGTACCAATCTTTATAGTAACCATCTTCTAGAATTCCTTTAAGTAAAGGCATGAGAAAAACAAATGATTGTGTGAGTTCATCTCTTCATAGCAAAGAGGACAAACCATTACATCATAAGACCCCCATCCAATTACTTTATCTTGAGCCGTGTGAATCCATCTCTTTACAGCCAAAGGATAAAGGCATGCTTGGGTATGTTTTGAGAAAACCAAACAAGACTTTTCTAATTAACATTTTCTTCATGTGGACAGAAGTCCTCATAGGCTAGTTTGACAGAGAACTCATATTATTTCCCATTGTTGCTTTTATACACCAACACAACTTCCTTATTTATTGTATAAACAGTTGCACGACTAGGCCTTGCGATGATGATCTAAGTATGAAGGGTTGCGAGTTCCATCAAAGATGTTTGTAACTAGAAAATAAGAAATACCAAGACACTACGTTAAGTGATTGTGTAGGGGATGGGCCCTTCTAACCACCTCCAGCGTGAGAGTAAGTATTCCGTATGTGTGGTGAGTGTACAATAATAATTGAAATTAGTGTATGAAAGCTTACGTGAGTAGGCGACCAACCAAAATATTTATAGGGGAGAAAGTAGCTTGGCGGTAACCTATAACGCCTTTTTAGGAAATCATGAGGATGTCCTATGAATCATGGTTAACCGTTGGGTTTAGTACCTTACGTGGGTGGAAGACAAAGTCAAATGGGAATTTGATTGTATGATCTTCACAAGATACTCTTTGAAGGGAATCGAAAGGTATGGGTTTTGGATAGGCGACTTCGATGTTGATAACCATTGTGGGTGAATTTCTTTACGCGTAAGTGCTACTCTTTGCTTTGGATAAGTAGCCTACGAGTGGTGTCGAAGGGGAGTCCCTCGACACAGACTGAAGGGTACGTCGTAAAGCCTCCCGTCCGAGTTGAGTAGACATTTATGTTATGGATAGATCTATTGGTGTTTGACAACTCCCGTCCGGGTGTTCATATACATCGCCACTACCAAACAGATGTATATCATTTGGTCGTTGCTAGGTGTTATGCAGATAGACACCTATGTGGGGCATACTTATATTCCATGTGTGCATCATTTATGCGTACTTGTCATTAGCCTCGGTGTCATGAGCTTAGTGCTATCATAATTGTGTAAGCTTCATCCTATATGCTTGCATATGCTTCTAAACTTTATTTGCTTGCCATTATATATACAATAATGGATTCATGCTTCAAAAATTTTGTTTGCGGTCCAGTTAATCTTGAATGTGATCTTGTGTTGATCTCGAATGTGTATCTTGGCTATGATTTATATTGATCTTGAATGTGAATATTGACTATGATTTGGTATTGATCATGATATGAATTTTGAATGTGATCTTGTATAGATCTTGAATGTGAATCTTAACTGTGATCTTGTGTTGATCTTGGATGGAAATCTTGAATGTGATACTTGTATGCGACATTGCTATGAATCTAAAATATGATATTGATATGAATGTTGAATGTGGCTATTAAATGCGAACGTGGACCATAAATTACATTTGAATTGGATTATTTTATGTTAGCTGTAATGATTTTGGTAAACGTTAATTTATGACTGAACTTTGTGGTAAGCGTTGCTTTTGTTGCAAAACTCTGAATTTTGGTAGTGGAATTTATAAACTTTTAAAGTGTCATAAACATTTTAATAAAAATTTTGAACTCATCAAATTTATGTTGACCATTTTAAGCATGTATTCTCAAGTACTTAACTATTTGATCATTTGGAGTCTGCATTGTGTAAGCTTTATCCTATATGCTTGCATATGCTTCTAAACTTTATTTGCTTGCCATTATATATACAATAATGGATTCATATGCTTCAAAACATTTTGTTTGTGGTCCAGTTAATCTTGAATGTGATCTTGTGTTGATCTCGAATGTGTATCTTGGCTATGATTTATATTGATCTTGAATGTGAATATTGACTATGATTTGGTATTGATCATGATATGAATTTTGAATGTGATCTTGTATAGATCTTGAATGTGAATCTTAACTGTGATCTTGTGTTGATCTTGGATGGAAATCTTGAATGTGATACTTGTATGCGACATTGCTATGAATCTAGAATATGATATTGATATGAATGTTGAATTTGGCTATTAAATGCGAACGTGGACCATAAATTACATTTGAATTGGATTATTTTATGTTAGCTGTAATGATTTTTCTAAACGTTAATTAATGACTGAACTTTGTGGTAAGCGTTGCTTTTGTTGCAAAACTCTGAATTTTGGTAGTGGACTTTATAAACTTTTAAAGTGTCATAAACATTTTAATAAAAATTTTGAACTCATCAAATTTATGTTGACCATTTTAAGCATGTATTCTCAAGTACTTAACTATATGATCATTTGGAGTCTGCATTGTGTTTTTTTGACATAAAGGTCGTTCTTTCGGATCAAGCTCGAATAATCTGGACGTTACAGCTCCCAAAACTTGAGTGCATCCAATTGGCCTATTTTGGGGGTGTTACAAAGCTTCAGTATAGGTGAATGTAGGTGAAAAAATAAGTCAAATGGGAATTCGAGTGTATGATCTTCGTAAGATATCCTTTGAAGGGGGATCTAAGGGTATGTGTGTTCGATAGGTGATGAGACTGTATTTATACATAGTCTCATCGTCCAAATCGGGCTTAAAACGCTTAAAATATCATCAAAATACCCAAAAATGTGCTAGTATTTGTTTATTGTGTATTTCAGGTACGGATATCGTGAATTCACAAAAAGATTACAAGAATCAAGCAAAAACGAACACGGGAAACGAAGCCGCACAAAGAACCGGGCCCAAGTTTGGAATTTCCAAAATTACCCTTGAAGAATTGAAGATTGGCAACATTGGTCCCTCATTTTTGAAGATTTGGCAAGAAAAGACCTTGGAGAAATCATATGTGACAAGAAAGGCCCTCCATGTTTGAAGATAGTACATGAATAGCCCTTGAAAGTTGCATTTATTGCAATAATAGTCCTTATTTAAAGTTGGAAACTATGCTGGGCCAAATTCAGCAAGTTGTCCAAAGTTCTTATTAAAGAAAAAGGGAATAAAAGCTGTTAGAATAGAAGTGGAAACAATTTGGGAGTGCAGGGACTGTTTTTGCCTAACTACTAAACCCATATCCAACCAACCCAACAATCCTATACTGACACCTCACTAAAACCCACCCAAACCCGTTTACCCTACCCAACCCCACCATCAAACCCGACCCACACCATTTACCCAGTTTATTAAATAAACTGGGTCAAACCAGTCAACACCCTCTAATTATTTCCCACTAAACACGTTTTTTGAAAATCTTATTTCCCTTTCCTGATTAAACACACACTCACTCACACACTTATGAACTAACAACCCTAATCTCAATCTAATACAAATCAAAGGGGTTTTGACTGCAAGCTTCCAGAAACACAATTGATAAATACTTAAACCAAACCCCACTTTCACTTTCCCTCCAGCTCACATGTGGGGCTCACACGAGATTCCCCTGCACCCCTGCTTGAACAAAAATAGCGAAATTGGAATCAACCAGCCATCCAAGCGACACAAACAATTTCTTTCTTCCAAAGATAACAAGGAATGGCCAGGATTAGTCAAAGTCAGCTGGCACATCACTCTCCAAGGACAAAGATCACATGGCAACATCTTTTTGACCAAGATTCGATTTTCTTCAAAGGGCAATTTAGTCAGTTGTTAGCTAGGGTTTATTAGCATCTAGAATCATCTATTCATCTCTATAAAAGGAGCATGCAACTTGTGCATTTGCCCTTTGTTCCAGTTTTTATTGTAAAAAGTTTTTATGATTAATGATAATGAAAGTTCAAATTTTTAGCAATAAACTGAGTTCCATTTTCTGTTTCAAACTAGTTTAATCAATTACTTTTTATGCCATTAAGTTAGAAGTTATCAAGGTTTTGTTGGTTCAAAAGTTTTCATCTATAAAACGTTTTTTTTTGGAATTTCAAAAACTCAAATCCAAGATAACTGTGGAAGTGAAAGTGGAAGCTGTTATCTTGGTTTGTGAGTGAGATTAGTTAATCTCAGTTGGTTAAAAAAGGTTTCCAAGTTGCAGTTAAAAGGATTTTAGGTGTTTCAGAGATTTTCAGAAAATCTCATTTTCATTTTTTTATCATTTCACTGTAGCAAAAGCTACAAGCCAAAAGCTTGTAGCTCTTGCTACTTGCTGTTTGATTGTTGTGTACGATTGTGCAGGTATAAAAAACAAACAAGATCCATCATTCCATCATTTCTTTCTTTCATTTTTTTCATCTGTGAAGACATATATGCCCTAGGTCTGTTGTAGACCTACCAACAGGGCTTCTCTATTAATAGCATAAGCCCCTTTAAGCTTTAAGACCCCCAAAAGGAAGGCATCATCCAGGTAAAACGGATTGAACCACTTTTGAAAGTTTTTATGCTTTTTATTAAGGTGTTATGTGATTTTGTAGGATTTGTGTTCATGTGCTTGTTTCATGGTTTATTTATGCTTAATTGATGATTATATGTATGCTCAAGTAGATTTGAATCAATTTCAGTTATTTTGAAATAGATTTGGGGTGCTTATTTTTACTTTCTGATTTTAAAAGGGTGTTTGGGTTTAGGGTTTTAATTGGCAAAAGTGACATTAAACCAGTTAAAAACAGCCTAGACTCACTTAATTAGTTGGTTTAGAAGTTATTCAGCTTTGCTTTTAAGTTTGGTTAGGATTTTAAGTAGTTTGCATGTAAAAAAAATTGGTAGCAAAGCTTAAAAATCAGTAATCACCATATCTGTTTGATTAGCTGCAATAGTGCTCTAATTTGTTTGTAATCTGCTAAGTATAGGTGCCGTCTAGGGTTAGGGCTAGGTTTGTTATGGTTGGGATGTGAACTGAGTGAGAATTGGTGAGCCAAAATTTACTCTTGTGCCAATTGCACCAGCAAAGCCCACAGACCCTCCTTTTTTTGGTTTGCAGTAACTGTATTGTGCATATTGTGTTAGATTTGTGTAAGTGACCTGGTGTTTTTCCTGTTTATCTTGACTCCCCACACTCCACTGAGTGTGGGGGTGCCTTTGTATTCAATCAATACCAAAAATCAAGCAAGATACGCGTCCAAATGTGCCCAGATCTAATTTTTCTGCATTAGCAGTGGGAACTAGTTTCCCCTGCTAGTGCATTAGTTTCCACTGCTTGTGCTAAAGGACAAAAGTCCACAAGGTGTCACTATCAGATTCTCCAAAATTTGTCTTTAGTGAACTTTTTTAGGTTTTAGGTTTTCAAATTAGTGTCATTATTTTTCTTATTTAAATTTTGATTTTTCAGTTTAATTTATTTTTGTGTTACTGTTCATTTGCTAATTTTTACATTAATTAGCTATTTTATTTAACTTTTAATTAGGCTGTTTTTGTCTTTTAGTGCAGAAAATCATTATTTTTCAGTTTTAAGAATTTTGTTAGATTTAGAAAATTAATTTAAGGTTTTTAGTTTAAAAATATTTTACTGTTCACTGTTTTAATTATTTTTTATAATTAATTTAGCTTAATTAGGGTTTTAATATTAAACTGTTTTGTCTTTTAGTGAAAAATTTTACATTTTTCAAACTTTTTCAATTTTCTGCTGTTCTATAGGATAATTTAGGATTTTTAAAATTGTTAAATTATTTTTGGCATTATTTTATTATTTTTTATGATTATTTTAGTTTTAAAATAGTTTTTAGTCATTTAAAAATAGAAAAATAGTTTTAAAAATTTAGGAAAAATACTTTTTAGTCTTTAAATAATATAAGTAACTTATTTGTTCAATAAAATTATATTTTGGACATTTTGTTAATTATATTTAATTTTAGGGCTTTAATTAGCATTAAAAATTAAATATTTAATTAATAAAAGGTTTAAAAATATATTTGTTGGATTTTTATTCTTATTTATATTATTCTTGACTTAGTTTAAACTTTTAATTAATTTTTAGGTTTATTTTTTAATTTTTTCGCGTTTTACGTAATTACGTCATCGTTTTACGTCAACGTCGTAGCGTAATCGTAGTCGTAGCTCGTCTTTACTTTTTCTCTTCTTAAACCAAAAACTTCACTAATCCAAACTTGATTTCATATATATTGGCACATTAATACACACACCTCCTTCGAGAACGAACCCGCATTTATTCGATTCTTCGTTTTTCCTAAATCGTCGAGTTTAATACTTGCCGCTTTTATACTCGTCTTTCCTAAGACTTGTATATAAAAACAATTATCATTTTGGCACCGCTGCCGGGAGGTGTTTAGTGTGCCATTATTATTAGTATCGTGTTTGTGTGAGTAGTGCGTTTTTGCTTTTCAATTTTTGGAAAGCGTACATAAACGTACATACTCATTTTTGTTATTTTTCATTACTATATTACATTATCCAAATAAATCGTGTTTAATTTTCCTAAATTAAACACACAACAATCTTTACTATATTGTAGATATATTGGTTTTCGTTTTATTGTGAATATATTATTACTATATTGTATCTACGTAAGAACAATAAATATACAAGTACTCCAAAAGCGTGAAAACGCAACCTTGATTCGGGATTTCATCACTCGATCATTGTATTCGAATCTAAAGCAAAAGTTTAAAGGCAAAATAGATAAATACTTTCGTGAGGCTTAATTTCAATTAACACAAACTATAAGGTGGGTATAAGGCGGTTGTATTTCACGACCTAAGGGAAAAAGGCTCTTAAGTGCTTAGCGCCGCCTCGTTTCCCCCGCTTGCTTGTGCGTGTTTTGAGAAAGAGAGCTAATCGAGGGTTTGCCGCCCAAGTATTATCTACGTATATTATATTTGCTTGTTTTCAAGATTAAACCCTCTTGAACGTTTTGGTGTTCCACCAACGTTCTAAAGTCATCGAGAACGTTCACTCCACGTGATCATTTTCATTCTTTGAGGCTCCTTTAATCGAGAAAGTCGATTCGAGGGGAGATTTGTAGATTTGTGTCTACGTAATACATTCAAAAATCCAAAAAAAAAAATTAAAAAACAATCAAAAACCAAAAAAATTGAAAAATCGAAAAACCGCAAAAAGAATCTTCTTTGCTACCACCCATTCTACGCTTAGTGCATGCGCACTCGATCGAAGGATTATTCCAATTCTAGCGAAGCTTCGAATCGACGCAATCGTAATCGAAGGAATCGACGACGTAGACGAGAATTAGAAACCGACGTTCCTAATATCGTTGTTGAAGAAACCGTAGAGGAGATGGCCGACAATCGTTCGATGATGGAATTGCTCCAAGCGCCCACCGAGGGTTATGGAGACGCGATCGTAATTCCCGCTATCGAAGCGGAGAATTTTGAGATTAAGAGCGGAATGCTTTCGTTAATCCAAGCTACGAAGTTTCGAGGTCGTGAAGCCGATAATCCTCACGACCATATTCGAAATTTTGATCGTCTTTTGGCCACGAGCAAGTTTAAGAACGTCGACATCGATGTCGTCAAGCTTATGCTTTTTCCGTACTCGCTCGATGGTGCCGCCAAGGATTGGTACGAGAAAGAGCCACCTAATTCCATAACTACGTGGAAGGATCTCGTTTCCATGTTCGTTAATTATTTTTTCCCACCGTCTAAGACAACGTTTTTCAAGAATGAAATTACGAAATTTGAGCAAAAACCGAATGAATCTTTTAGAGACGCGTGGGATCGCTTTAAGGAATTGCTTAGGCAATGTCCTCACCATGGTTTTTCCGAGTTGCACCAAATCGATACGTTTTACAACGGTCTTAATTTTCAAGAACAAGATTCGTTGAATTCCACCGCCGGTGGCAACTTTTTGTGTAAGACTCCGAAGGATGCATTGATAATTATCGAAAACCGATCCAAGGTTTACCAACTCCGCAACGCACCGAGTGTTGCCAATGTCGCCAATGTTAGTAGTTCTAATCGCGACATTGAGAGGGTTGATGCAAAAGTCGACAAGTTGACGAATGTGTTCACGTCTTTTCTCGTTGAGATGCAATAGAAAGACGCTCCCGCTACGGTGAAAGCGGTTGAGGTTTCGTGTACGTTTTGTGGTGGACCTCATAATTATTACGAGTGTGCGGCTACGGATGGCCAAACGTCGAATGTGAGTGCGTTAAATGGAAACAACAATTTTTCTAATCAAAATAACGCGGGTCCATCACAACAAGGCAATTATAACCAAGGCAACAATTTTCAAAATCGTAACAATTTTCAAGAAAATATTCAACAAGGAAATTTTTCGAATCAAAATCAAGGTTATAATCAAGGTCGTAATATAACTTGGCAAAATCGAGACAATAATCAAAACTCGAATTTTTCAAACAACAACAATCAAGGCAACAATTTTTCAAGTGGTAATCAAGGAAATTTTCAAAGAAGTAATCAAAACCAAGGGAACTTTAATTCTAATCAAAAAAGTTCGTCAAACGATTTTCAAAATTACATGAAAACGAATGAGGCTAATATGAGACGATTAGAGGGAGAAATTGGTACTTTGAAAAACGAATTTTCTAATACATTGAAATTGCAAAACACAAAGATTGAGCAAGGGCAAATTGATATTAAAAAGATGTTTTCGGCCATAATGAACAAATCCTCGGGCGCGTCATCGAGTTCGTTACCTAGTGACACCGTTGCAAATCCGAAGGAACAATGTAAAGCCGCCTCGTCTCGTGAGAAAGGTCGTATGATTACCCCTAACCTTGAAGGATTCCGTGTTGTTTCTTCTTCTCAACCCTCGACTTCTAAGACGTATTCTTGTTCTAAAGTCGATGGGGTGAACGTGGCGACCAAGGAAAAGAGTGCACACCCTCGTGTACCTCAAATTCCATCCACGGTTCAAAAAGAGAGCTTTGTCGACCTTACCAAAGTAACCCTTGAAGAAACTTGTGCTTCGATCCTTCTTAAAAAACCCAAAAGGCGTATGCCGAGAAAGGAAAAGGATCCGGGCCAATTTCTACTACCTTGTGATTTTTCCGAGATTGAGGGATGTTTAGCCCTTGCCGATTTAGGTGCTAGCATCAATCTCATGCCTCATTCTCTTTGGAAATTGATGAGATTGCCTTCACTTACCCCCACAAACATGACAATCGAGCTAGCAAATTGTACGCCTCTTATACCAATTGGAATAGCCGAGGATGTCTATGTCAAAGTTGGAAAGTTTGTTTTTCCCGCGGATTTCGTTATATCTGATTACGAGTGTGACCCTAAATGTCCCATTATTTTAGGCCGACCATTCTTATCGACGGCTCGAACCGTAATCGACGTTCAAGAGGGGAGACTTACTATGAGATATGGGGATGAGAAAATAGACTTTTTCGCTAGAAAATCCCAAGGGTTTAATGAGAATGAAAAAACCGAGGTTTCAAAACCTAATGATTCAAATCCTAATGATTTCAAAATGTTCACTTTAGTGGAAAGAATGAAGCTTAATGCATGTTTTGAAAGAATTAAGAAAAACGGTTTTAAAGATGATGATTTTAATGATAAAGAGTACGTGTACCTAATTCAAAAGGGTATGAGTAAATTTATGGATGAAAACTCACTTTGGGATGTTTTTAGCGAAACAAGTGAAACACCAATTCCGAAGGGCGACGTTAGTGCCATCACGACAACGACCAAAATGGGCTCGTCTTCACCACCTTCGAAGGACCACGTCTTTGAGGCTTCAACTTCTAACTCCATCGAAGTGCCTCCTTTGCCTAGCCCAACACCCGTTAAGGCTAAAGGGTTTATCGACATCGATCCTCTCGTATTAGAAAAGTCACCTAAGCATAGTCATTCGACTTGTAAGTCCATGGTTGTGAGTGCTCACATCGACTCTTTCTTTGACGTTGACGATGGCGATTTTGCCGAGATTGATTACGTACTTCGAAATCCACATGCAATTTTTGATTCTCCAAAGAAGAAACATGCGAAGTACGATGATTACGAGTTTGATCCCGAGATTGAGGAAATCATTGAACGAGAGCTAGCTCTTATTCCTTCACTTCCCCCTACGAGTGAGGTCAATCTTTCCAAAATCGAGGATGAACTTAATGAGTTGGAACGTCTTATTTTCGACGACGAACCAACTCATGTGACCACTAAAAATCCAATTCTCGAGGAGTTACCTAATCAACACTCCTCATTTGAGAATGACGTTTACCACATTCGTGAGAATCTAACTTATCAACGATCCCCACAAAAGAATGATGGTTTCGTGCTTGATCATGATCTTTTCGAGAGAGTTTCTAAGATACTCAAGGAGGGGAATGACAAACCTTGGTTTGACAAGCCTATCTTTGATGAAGAAATCGATGAGATCAACGTTCATGAGGATGACGAGTATGTAGACCCCGAGGGGGCGGTGTTCTTTATTGACAAACGTTTTGAGAACTTATATAATCCACCACCCCCTCCCACCAATGACTTAAATGTGAGGATTTTTAGCGCGACTAATTTTCAATTTGACACGCCAAATATTTTCGACATTATCAAATCGGGTTTTCATAAAGAGTTTTTGAACGATGAAAAAGGAAAGGATTTTAAAAATGTTTTAAATGATTTTTCTACATGTTTAACTCCGTCATCACCGCGTTTCATGAGTGCTACCACCTCGTCTACTCCTTTTGACGACGGTTGGTGTGGATCTAGTGTGGGGAAGCCCCAAATGTTCCCTCCCATTTCTCCACCGAGGACGAGATTTACGATCCCGGAATTGCTTGTAAAGGGAAATCTCGGTCTTCCACCGATGCAATAAATGGAAATCGTATCTATTTGCTTGGTGTGAGTCTACCTCGAGTAGCTCATTTTAGTGACTTACCCATTGCCCCACCTTTCTACTTCTCATCTCTTTTCTTCCACCCCATTGGGGTTCATGTTGGAATAGCGTTGTTTCGTCTTTCATCCGAAAACGAAGACGCTATCTTTGACCCCGGTATACGTATATCGGGTTTTTAAAGTACTCCATGTACTTTTGGGCATTGTTTATCATGTAAGCCCCACCAAAAATGACCATACCAAGATTATCCCTAAATGATCACATTTATGGGGATTCGAGTCGAGCTTTTGACTCGGTTAACAAAAACAAGGTGCCTCGTGGGGGATTCTCATGCTTATCCTTGTATATATTATTGCTTTCTTAGTTTAATGTTACGAGGGGACTTGTGCTCTTCCAACCTTTGTTCCATGGTTGTTTGTGATTGTGATTTATTAGGTTCATCGTCATCATTGAAGCCTCTCATGTTCGTTTTACGGATCACTCGAGCTTCGATCGTTGCCTTTGGAGATTCCGATATCCGATGATATCCTTTTATGTTCTAACGTTTATCTTATTAACATAATTCATAAACGGCTTTTAGGTTATTCGTTTTACCCTTTCCATGCTTAAGATTAAGCATTCGACTTCGTCTCTAGTATGGGGGTGTTTACACCCCTAGACTCGAAACATTGAGCACAATGTTTAGTTTTAGTATGGGGGGGTGAGTAGATACTTCACCTTGCTTACGTCACCACGCAATCCAAATATTCATCGTTTTGTTATCGTTTTGTTGCAAATAAGGCTAAAAATGGCTAAATTTTAATTTTTTTTCTAGTTTTTCATAAGTGTTTAAGACACGAATGTAGGTTTTCTGATGGTGAGAACGAGAGTAATTTTTGACTCGACCGTGCGTGTTGAGCACTTAGCTTCGATTCCTTAACTTTTTAGGCTAAGTCTCTTAAATGAGGACGAGAAATGATAGAGTTATTTATAAGTCTCGTAATCGTCACGATCTCATGTGTAGTAATTATTAGCTTATTCTCCCCACGCTTTTGCATAATAAATTGTTAATAAATATTGATTTGGCGGTTTAGTCACTATTGTTGGTTTCTAATTTGTTTTGGTAGCTTTCATGTAATTAAATTGGGAAAACATTAAGGTATCGCCAGCGTCACGGTTTTGAAGTATTGGCACCCGAATAATCAAAAGCCTCACCTAATAATAAGATTTCAAGTGCTCACCTAAATTAAGCAAAAATTTGAAGCTCACAAGGCCGAAAAATCTATGCCCAAATTGAAAGTGAATCAAGCCTTAATCTTCGAAGCTTTAAAGATCCAAAATTCGCTTTAGCATGAGGATATACGTCTTTGGCTAATAAAACCACCGATGAGGCGGATAATAAAAGGCAAGGCAAGACCGAAGTCATAATAAAAGCTTCATGGCGAAGTTGAATAAAAGATGGAGGTAAACCAAAGATAATAAGTCCATTCCGTTAGGGGGCGTATAAAAGTCTTGGTAATAAGTCTCATGTTCAAAACCGTTATAAAACCGTGTTTATCGATCCTTCTTGTTGACTTAATTTTTTGACATCGTTGTCTATTAGGATGAATTATTAATTTAATGATTTTGGTTACACCGTTAAGTTTCTATTTTTAGACTTAATCTCTATTTACGCACAAGTCAATGATGTATCCTCGTGATCATTAAGACAAAATAAAATATAAGAGATACCAAGTAGGAATAAGGGAGTTTAGGTTCGTAATTAACACTCATGAGTAATGATTGTGTTGCTAGCTTATAATAACAATGATCTCGTTACACGCTTAGCATGGAATTGGGTGAAAATCGAGGACGACGAAATTATTTCTAACGAAGCATTCACGTGATCTTGTTCTATGATCCCAAAAGTCACTTTATCGTGATGAAAACAATACATTATGTCTAAAACACGAGTAGTAGTTTATTTAAGTTTATGTCATCAATAAAAGTCATCATAAAATGAATTTTGGAAGTGCTACGATACTTAATTCTAGCATTGCGTGGGGACACGGCAATGGTTTAGTATGGGGGAGTGATGAGACTGTATTTATACATAGTCTCATCGTCCAAATCGGGCTTAAAACGCTTAAAATATCATCAAAATACCCAAAAATGTGCTTGTATTTGTTTATTGTGTATTTCAGGCACGGATATCGTGAATTCACCAAAAGATTACAAGAATCAAGCAAAAACGAACACGGGAAACGAAGCCGCACAAAGAACCGGGCCCAAGTTTGGAATTTCCAAAATTACCCTTGAAGAATTGAAGATTGGCAACATTGGTCCCTTATTTTTGAAGATTTGGCAAGAAAAGACCTTGGAGAAATCATATGTGACAAGAAAGGCCCTCCATGTTTGAAGATAGTACATGAATAGCCCTTGAAAATTGTATTTATTGCAATAATAGTCCTTATTTAAAGTTGGAAACTATGCTGGGCCAAATTCAACAAGTTTTCCAAAGTTCTTATTAAAGAAAAAGGGAATAAAAGCTGTTAGAATAGAAGTGGAAACAATTTGGGAGTGCAGGGACTGTTTTTGCCTAACTACTAAACCCATATCCAACCAACCCACCAATCCTATACTGACACCTCACTAAAACCCACCCAAACCCGTTTACCCTACCCAACCCCACCATCAAACCCGGCCCACACCATTTACCCAGTTTATTAAATAAACTGGGTCAAACCAGTCAACACCCTCTAATTATTTCCCACTAAACACGTTTTTTGAAAATCTTATTTCCCTTTCCTGATTAAATACACACTCACTCACACACTTATGAACTAACAACCCTAATCTCAATCTAATACAAATCAAAGGGGTTTTGACTGCAAGCTTCCAGAAACACAATTGATAAATACTTAAACCAAACCCCACTTTCACTTTCCCTCCAGCTCACATGTGGGGCTCACACGAGATTCCCCTGCACCCCTGCTTGAACAAAAATAGCAAAATTGGAATCAACCAGCCATCCAAGCGACACAAACGATTTCTTTCTTCCAAAGATAACAAGGAATGGCCAGGATTAGTCAAAGTCAGCTGGCACATCACTCTCCAAGGACAAAGATCACATGGCAACATCTTTTTGACCAAGATTCGATTTTCTTCAAAGGGCAATTTAGTCAGTTGTTAGCTAGGGTTTATTAGCATCTAGAATCATCTATTCATCTCTATAAAAGGAGCATGCAACTTGTGCATTTGCCCTTTGTTCCAGTTTTTATTGTAAAAAGTTTTATGATTAATGATAATGAAAGTTCAAATTTTTAGCAATAAACTGAGTTCCATTTTCTGTTTCAAACTAGTTTAATCAATTACTTTTTATGCCATTAAGTTAGAAGTTATCAAGGTTTTGTTGGTTCAAAAGTTTTCATCTATAAAACGTTTTTTTTTTGGAATTTCAAAAACTCAAATCCAAGATAACTGTGGAAGTGAAAGTGGAAGCTGTTATCTTGGTATGTGAGTGAGATTAGTTAATCTCAGTTGGTTAACAAAGGTTTCCAAGTTGCAGTTAAAAGGATTTTAGGTGTTTCAGAGATTTTCAGAAAATCTCATTTTCATTTTTTTATCATTTCACTGTAGCAAAAGCTACAAGCCAAAAGCTTGTAGCTCTTGCTACTTGCTGTTTGATTGTTGTGTGTGATTGTGCAGGTATCAAAAAAAAACAAGATCCATCATTCCATCATTTCTTTCTTTCATTTTTTTCATCTGTGAAGACATATATGCCCTAGGTCTGTTATAGACCTACCAACAGGGCTTCTCTACTAATAGCATAAGCCCCTTTAAGCTTTAAGACCCCCAAAAGGAAGGCATCAGCCAGGTAAAACGGCTTGAACCACTTTTGAAAGTTTTTATGCTTTTTATTAAGGTGTTATGTGATTTTGTGGGATTTGTGTTCATGTGCTTGTTTCATGGTTTATTTATGCTTAATTGATGATTATATGTATGCTCAAGTAGATTTGAATCAATTTCAGTTATTTTGAAATAGATTTGGGGTGCTTATTTTTACTTTCTGATTTTAAAAGGGTGTTTGGGTTTAGGGTTTTAATTGGCAAAAGTGACATTAAACCAGTTAAAAACAGCCTAGACTCACTTAATTAGTTGGTTTAGAAGTTATTCAGCTTTGCTTTTAAGTTTGGTTAGGATTTTAAGTAGTTTGCATGTAAAAAAAATTGGTAGCAAAGCTTAAAAATCAGTAATCACCATATCTGTTTGATTAGCTGCAATAGTGCTCTAATTTGTTTGTAATCTGCTAGGTATAGGTGCTGTCTAGGGTTAGGGCTAGGTTTGTTATGGTTGGGATGTGAACTGAGTGAGAATTGGTGAGCCAAAATTCACTCTTGTGCCAATTGCACCAGCAAAGCCCACAGACCCTCCTTTTTTTGGTTTGCAGTAACTGTATTGTGCATATTGTGTTAGATTTGTGTAAGTGACCTGGTGTTTTTCCTGTTTATCTTGACTCCCCACACTCCACTGAGTGTGGGGTGCCTTTGTATTCAATCAATACCAAAAATCAAGCAAGATACGCGTCCAAATGTGCCCAGATCTAATTTTTCTGCATTAGCAGTGGGAACTAGTTTCCCCTGCTAGTGCATTAGTTTCCACTGCTTGTGCTAAAGGACAAAAGTCCACAAGGTGTCACTATCAGATTCTCCAAAATTTGTCTTTAGTGAACTTTTTTAGGTTTTAGGTTTTCAAATTAGTGTCATTATTTTTCTTATTTAAATTTTGATTTTTCAGTTTAATTTATTTTTGTGTTACTGTTCATTTGCTAATTTTTACATTAATTAGCTATTTTATTTAACTTTTAATTAGGCTGTTTTTGTCTTTTAGTGCAGAAAATCATTATTTTTCAGTTTTAAGAATTTTGTTAGATTTAGAAAATTAATTTAAGGTTTTTAGTTTAAAAATATTTTACTGTTCACTGTTTTAATTATTTTTTATAATTAATTTAGCTTAATTAGGGTTTTAATATTAAACTGTTTTGTCTTTTAGTGAAAAATTTTACATTTTTCAAACTTTTTCAATTTTCTGCTGTTCTAATAATTTAGGATTTTTAAAATTGTCAAATTATTTTTGGCATTATTTTATTATTTTTATGATTATTTTAGTTTTAAAATAGTTTTTAGTCATTTAAAAATAGAAAAATAGTTTTAAAAATTTAGGAAAAATACTTTTTAGTCTTTAAATAATATAAGTAACTTATTTGTTCAATAAAATTATATTTTGGACATTTTGTTAATTATATTTAATTTTAGGGCTTTAGTTAGCATTAAAAATTAAATATTTAATTAATAAAAGGTTTAAAAATATATTTGTTGGATTTTTATTCTTATTTATATTATTTTTGACTTAGTTTAAACTTTTAATTCATTTTTAGGTTTATTTTTTAATTTTGTCGCGTTTTACGTAATTACGTCATCGTTTTACGTCAACGTCGTAGCGTAATCGTAGTCGTAGCTCGTCTTTACTTTTTCTCTTCTTAAACCAAAAACGTCACTAATCCAAACTTGATTTCATATATATTGGCACATTAATACACACACCTCCTTCGAGAATGAACCCGCATTTATTCGATTCTTCGTTTTTCCTAAATCGTCGAGTTTAATACTTGCCGCTTTTATACTCGTCTTTCCTAAGACTTGTATATAAAAACAATTATCAATAGGCGACTTTTATGTTGGTAACTATTGTGAGTGAATGGTTTTATGTCTAAGTTCTACTTTAGATAAGTAACCTACGAGTGGCGTCGAACAGGAGACATTCAACACGTACCGGAGGGTACCTCGTCACTTATCATCTACCAGGTTCACACTAACATGTCGATATAGAATATGATACTTCGCAATCCATTCAATAGGCAATTGACATATTGACTGTAAAATCCTTTACCACTACATTTACATCCACTCTAGCTTTATAAATGCCATTTTTAATAATGAAATTTTGCAAAGTCCAAATATTGCTCCAATTATCATAAATCACAAAAGTTTAAAGACCATTCCCCACTTTATAACCATGAGCTGTCTAATTTCACTTCCCATCTTATGAATGTTGTTTAAACCAACTACCATTACATTCATCACTAATAGAGTACAAATACTTCTACCTTTCAATTTTACTACATTTACCTATTTGACCCACAAAGTCTCATTTTTATCCATAATTTGCCATAGGTTTTTAGCTATTCTAGCACTGTTCCAAATACCTAAGTTTTTTAGACCCAATCCACCATGACTTTTAGGTCTACAAATGTTTTTCCAAGCCACTTTAGCTTTTCCTTTTGGATATTTCACCTTATTCCATAAGAAATATTTTAGCAACGTGTTGATTTCTTTTATTACAGCAAATGAGATTAGGAACAAAGAATCCCAGTAGACATGTATAGATTCTAAAACTAAAGCAATCAATAACAACCTTCTAGAAAGACACATGTTCTTCCAATTCATCACGTTGTACTTAATCTTGTCAGTTATAGGCTTGCAGTTAATCAACCCCAATCTTAGAAGTAAGGGGCACACCAAGGTACCTACCATACAACTTTTCAACTTTGAAGGGGATATTGTCTAAAATAAGTTGATTTTACTCTTCCTTTAATTAAGTATGTCAGTATAATAGTACTTTTGTTATAGTTCAGGGAGAAGCCCAAAAAAGGAACATGATGTTCATCCCAAACTTAGATCGATTTAGCTTTGTATTATCGAAGCCCAAAAAAGGAACATGATGTCATCCTAAACTTCAGCTGCTGAAAATAGCCTCCACTCAAATGCATCTGCATTAACCAAGTCCATCCAAGCAGGATCTTCTTGATCTGGGTCAAACATTCTTCTAAATGTTACCCATAACATCTTCTCTCCAAAACTCGTTGGAATAGTTGCACTTAACTTTCCAACACTAATCCTCAGATATCCTCCAAATATTCTTTGTCCATGCTACTGAATAAAGAACCAAGAGAAGTGAAAACCAGCACTTTACCTCCATACATATGAAACCTCTAGAAACATGTGTCTTCATCTTGTTCATACTTAGTAATTAGATTTCTGGACTCCACTTGATCAGAAACAATATCACCTAACACCACAAGCTTCGGATTTTCCTTCAACTCACCATCACTAGGAAAACTCTAATCAAATTTCAACTTAGGGAAGGCAAGCTTGAATCCTTTCTTCTTAGGCCTAGGAGCTTGTGCCTCCCTTTCTTCTTTCCACCTTGTTTTAGTATCCTCTTGCCTTTCAATTGAAGATTTTTTCTTGATGTTAAGGGTGAGTGTTAAGGATAGTAAAAAGTCGTATTTGTTGTACATGGACCTCAAAATAGTTAGTATGCTCAACAGTACAAGCACCTTGAAGATTCAACAGTACAAGCACCTTGAAGATTCAAAACCATTTCTAAAAATCTAGGTTATTATAAAAACATTTTGTTACCTTTAATTTTCAACATGTCCTCAGAAATCATTTTTAAAAAATTATATTGACGTCATGTAGCTAAGTAAATAATGGTATTAGCCATAATATGGCTAATTTCATTGAAAGCAAAATAATTAGAACTAATACACTGCATAAGGACATACATTAAGAACTTTCAAGATGGGGGAAATTGATTTTTACCAAACTTGAAAAATTTACCCTGTGGAAGTTCATATCCCAAGCCTGTATGTCCTGTATGTAGCTCATCCTTGGGAAGAGTATATACACCACCTAAATCATCAAGCTTTAAAGCTTGACAAATAATGGCTTCTATGACTACCCTATTGACCCCATGAACATAGCTATCTATTAGTCTCACATTATCAACTGTTTTAGAAGTAACATCTATCCAAAACCCTTTGATATGCGAGGTATGAATGATTGGCTTATGAGTAAGTGCAAGCCTGAGTTTAGACGTCCTCAAGAAGTCGATCATCTCTTGGTATTAAGAATTCTTGTTATCCTTCTCCAAGATAGCAATCATGTTGTGTTGAGGATGGTATACAAGGTCAAGATTTCCAGGTTTGAATTTGGGCGCCATTGTTAAAAATTACAAGGTTAAGGTGAAAGAAAGGTGATTAATATGATTACAGAGGTAAGAAAAATATGAGTAGAGCAAGTGGCACTGTTAGGAAACATGTGGAGGTAATATAGCAGACAAACATAATGTTGATTGGTTGAAAAAGAGGTAAGTGTAATCAAGTAAATCTTTGAAAATTTACACTTATCTCTATTTATATGAATAAAAGATACCAAATCGTACAAAAATTACGCCCAATAACACTAGAAAATAACAACTAGGTGGGACACAGTACTTTTCAATGGTCAAATATGTCTATCAGTGCCAACGGTCATATTTTATCAGTGTGTACAAAAATGGTCTAATAGGGGCTAGATTATACATGACAGTGGCTAAATAACCACTATCAGCGGGTAGACAAATGTTTAGGCTAAAAACAAAACTAACACAAATAAAAGAATTAATCTTAATGGAACTAACTTTTCTCTGATAGGTATAAGTGGAAATCACTGTCCATACACACATACATGCAAAAGCATGATAGATATGCAAGAACTCTAGTGTCCTTTGCTCACAAACACCCCATAGACAAAGATAATTCATGTAAAACCTCTGTGACTCCCAAGATAGCCCATAAATATACAATCCTAAGTCTTCCATCCGACCAAACCAAAATTTAGGTAAAAAGGTCTTGGCAACATGCAATCTTGTTAGGGATATGCATGCTATAGTGCCTCGAAGACAAGGAACTCCTACAAACCCAAAGGAATGTATTCATCATACCTAACCCTTACTCACCAGTGGATACAGTCTAGAATCGTATATGAACACTCTAAGAGAGTCCCCAAATCCCAAGGTTATCATAATACCTCCCCTTAAGTTAGGAATACACTTACAAGGATTTACATGATAGTGAACAAATTTTTATTTCAAGATAGGAATGAGAACATTCGAACCAACATAGATAAGAATTTATTGCTTACAAATCCAGCCATGAGCAACCTTTTGTCGATCACCAATCAATGTTGCTCATATATCTCGCATTAAAAACCACAAGAAAACACCAATAGTGGCTACTTTGCTCACAACAGTGGGTAAAGTAAGCCGGCCAGTGGCTAAAATAACAGTGGAAAAGACTAACAGTGTATACATAGAAAACTAATAGTGGATATCCTGTACATACTTTTATAACATTAAAACAATCATTTTCAAGGATTAACCATTCTAATACTTGAAACTAAGTACTGGAACCTTTCAACATCAAAAGGTTTTGTTAAAATATTTGACACATTGTTTTCAATGTCAATGGTATCAGTTGGAATTAAACCTTTTTCATAGCAATCCCTAATAAAACGATGTCTAATCTCTATATGTTTAGTTTTAGAATGATGTACATGATTTTTAATAATACACAAAGCACTATTATTATCTATGTATATGTTAGTATGCATAATATTGTACCTATAATCCAGAAGTTGATTCTGAATCATAACACTTTACCACAACATGCAGCAACTACTACATACTCAGATTTAGTTGTTGAATTGGCTACAATGGTCTGTTTCTTTCATTGCCAAGATATCAACCTACTCCCCATGAATTGGCATCCACATGTGGTTGACTTTCTATCTCCATTGTCACCACCATAATCACTATCTGAATAAGCAACCAACTCTAATGGGGAGTCCTTAGGAAACCAAAGACCTATAGTAGGATAGTATCTAAGGTACCTAAAAATCCTCTTCACAGCATGGAAGTGATACCCTTTTGGAGTCACTTAATGTCTAGCACAAACACATACGACAAACATGATGTCAGGTCTAGAGGCTATATACATCAATGAACCAATCATTGATATATAATGGCTGGCATCCACTTCTTTCCATTTTCCAAGCTTTCCCCATGGTTTTTCTTTGTCCATAGAAGTGCTAGCCCGTTTTTCATTGGCTGTGAAACCAAATTCCTTCAAAATTTAGCTACATATTTTTCTTAAGATATGAAAATTCCATCCTTCCTCTGTTGAACTTGAAGACTAAAGAAGAAATTCATCTCTTCCATTACACTCATTTGAAACTTGTCAGTCATCAGCTTGGAGAACTCTGTGCTCATCTCTAGATTGGAAGATCCAAAGTTGATATCATCCACACAGATCTAAACTAGAATAAAATCTGCTCTTCTCTTCTTGGTAAACAATGTCTGATCTATGGTCCCTCTTTTGAAACCAGTATCCAAAATATATTTGGACAATGTACCTTACCATGATCTAGGGGCTTGATGAAGGATACACATAGCCTTTTTCACTCTATATACCATGTCTGGATATTCTGAATCATCAAAACAAGGAGGTTTCATAACATACACCTACTCATCAATTGTTCCATACAAGAAAGAACTCTTCACATCCATCTGGTACACAATGAATCCTATGCAAGAAGTATATGCAAGGAAAATCATTATTGCATCAATCTTGGCAACAGGAGCAAAAACTTCTTCATAGTCAATACCTTCTTCTTGTGTGTAACCCTGAGCAACCAGTCTAGCTTTATTTCTGATCACAATGCCCCTTGTTGGGAATAAATCTATGCTTATTTGTTTCCCCTGCTAGTTGATTATTCATACCCCTGCTAGAGTAAGTTCCCCCTGCTAAATAACAAAGGCAGGGGGATCCGTTCCCCTGCTGAAGTCAAAGGCCCTGCTGTCAAGATAAACATGGAATAGATATTTACGCGTTTCAGTTATTATTCCTTAAAACTTTCCATAGTTTGTTAATAGTGATCTTGTACGTGGGTCCTTGCATCTATAAAAGGACTCACTAGGTTAGCATGCAAAGTGTGTCTTTCTCATTTCATTTTCATTATTATTACTTTAAGGTTTTGTAAACCCTAATACCATTTTGGGTATTCGTATATCTTTGATATATTAAAGTGCAACGTTTGAATCTTATTTGTTCTTGTGCTAAACATTACATTCCGCACCTTGTTTAGTTACTTTGCTTTGCAAAGTTTCTCTAGTGTTAGATTGAATTCTTTCTCTCTATCACAACCCTTAAACAAGCTATTAAGGTTTAAGATCTGACTTTGGGATCAACAAGTGGTATCAGAGCTTGTTGAGAAACTTTGTCTAAATCAAGAACAAAATCCTTATAGCAAACATGTCTTCAGATTCATCCACAAATAGCAACAACCACAATAACCTCAAGTTACCCATGTTGGATCCTGAAAACTTTGAATTATGGGAATTCAGAATCCAACAATACCTGAAAATGGAACACTATGTTCTCTGGGAGATCATAGAGTTTGGTGATCAATTCAACAAAATGGTGGCTGTTGAAGAAGGCAAGGATGAAGGTGAAAGTTCCAAAGGTAAGGACAAGAAGAAATCTGCTGCTCTGTGTGATAAGGAAATACTGGCTAGAAGGCATGATGTCAGGGCTCACAGCTCATTGTTGTTGGCCCTACCTGATAGACATCAACTCAGATTCAGGAAATACAAAACAGCTAAGGAACTATGGGAAGCCATAGGCACAACCTTTGGAGGAAATGAAGCCACAAAGAAGAAGAAGAAGAACCAAATGCTGGACGATTTTGCTTCTTTCAAAGCAATTGGTGATGAATCAATTGGAGCTATTTATAATAGGCTTCAAGACATGGTGGCCCACTTGGAATTCTTTGATATTGAGGTGACAAAAGAGCAGGTGAATACCAGGTTTCTGAACAGCCTCCAGAAAGAATGGTTTGTCTATAAGGCAATCTGGCAAAATAAGGATGACTTGGACAACAAGAATATTGATGATATATACAATAACCTAAAAGTTTTTGAACCTATTGTCAATGAAATGAAGTCAAAAGGGACAATTCCCACCAACTCAAGTGGAATTGCTGATTCCCCTGCTAACATGGCATTCATATCACAAAGCAGTGGAATCTCCAAGAACAGTGGAATAGAAGTAGCCCCTGCTACTTATTCCCCTGCTACCAGGTCTGGACCTTCCTATGATGAAGAAAGACCAGCTACATTCAGCCTTGATACTGCATGTGCCTTCATAGCATCTCAAGGTCCACAAGGATCTACAGTGTTACATGAAGATCTGAATCAAATCAGTAAGCAAGCACTAGAAGAATTGGATATCAAGTGGAATATGGCTTTGCTAAGCATGAGAGCCAACAGGTTCCAAAAGAAGTATGGGAAGAAGATCACAATTAATCCATCTGATGTGGCTGGGTTTGATAAAGCAAAAGTTGAATGCTACAATTGTGGCAAGAAGGGTCATTTTGCCAGGGAGTGCAGAGGACCTAAGTCTGGAAATAGCCATAGAAAGGATGAGGATTCTGGTGCTAAAGCTATGGTAGCAATGCAGGGGATAGATGGAGCAAATGGATGGGACTGGAGTGCTATGACAGAAAGTGTGGAAAGAAACCAAGCTTTGGTGGCTGAGGAAAAGGAAGAAGACTTTGCACTTATGGCCATGTCAAGTTCCAGCTCTGACAATGAGGTATATGATGACTCATACTGTACTAAAGCTTGTAGGAAAAATACTGAATCTTTGAATGATCAAATCAGAAAGGTAAAAGCTGACTATATAAATTGTGATAATGATCTTGATAACTACAAACGTGCTTTAGAACAACTAGAGTCCACCATAAGAGAGTATAGGCAAAGAGAAAGTGAATATAGGGATCACATTGTGATTCTAGAAAGAGATGCCAAGGAGAATAACCAATCTATAAATGTTTTAACTGCTGAACTTGAAATTTTTAAAGCTAACCAAAAGATAGATGAGGAAACTGTTGAAAAATTTGGAAAAGCTTCAAAAGATTTAACCAAGGCATTTGATATTGGTCAATCTCCTAAGGACAAAACAGGGTTTGGAATTAAGAACATGAATGCTACTATACCCCCACCCCCTGCTAACATCCATGCTCCCTATCCTAGAAAAGACTTGTCATGGACTGGTCTCCCTTGTTTTGAAAAACAGGATGACATTAAATTTGACTTGAGTGCTTATATACCTAATAATGCTGATACAGAAGAGCCTCTAGTTAAAACTAGTGTCATTAGGGATATTAAACAGGAACAGGTTGGCTTAAAGAAAATTGATAACCCTGTTAAATTTTCAAAAGAAGGAAGTTCTAGCAGCAATCCAAACTCTAAGAGCAAGGCAAGACCACAGTCTCCTAAACCTATCATTAAATATGCTGGTATGTACAGGAATGTCAGAGGTAATCAAAGGAATTGGAATGACCAAAAGTCCCATCAGTTAGGAAAAGACTTTGTGATCAATACCAAGCCCTGCTTCACATGTGGCAGTTTTGAACACACTTATCAAGAGTGTAAGGCACCAATGGAGATGGTGGCTGCAAATCCCTTAAAGGATATGCAACCTAGAGCCATTCTTCTAAATGCAGGGGCAAAATCCTTTTCCCCTGCCAAGTATGTTGCCCCTGCCTTAAGAAATAGAGTTGCTGAGAAATATGTTGCTCCAGCCCTTAGAAAGGAAAATGATGTTCACCCAAAGCCCAACACGTCTGTGACTACCCCAACACCTTATACTGCAAATAAAACTGGCCCAAGACCTTACCAACACATGAATAAAGGCCAAAACAAAAGGTGGGTTCCCTCTGCCAAGCATAAGGATTCCCCCGCTAACACTGGGGTATCCCCTGCTAGAAGAGGTGTGCATTCTAGGAACATGGGAAGATGGGAAAAAGCTGTGAAAGCCTCAGCTCGTTGGGTTTGGGCACCCAAAAGGGGTACTCAATCTAATGGTGTATCTCTAGTCTTTGATAAGCTATCTTACATTGATACACGAGGTAGATCCAAGTCGGTAATGGCTTGGGTCCCCAAGAAAAACTAATTTGTTTTTCCTTTTGCAGGTGACAAAGAAGACAAGGGATGATAGAGCATACTGGGATAGTGGATGCTCAAGGAGTATGACTGGACACAAAGCTTACCTGTCTAACTTTGTACCCCTGCATGACAATGATGGTGTTTCTTTTGGAGATGGGCATGGGACTATAACAGGAAAAGGAACTATTGTCACCAATGGGATGACTTTTGACAATGTGTATTTGGTGAAGGAGCTCAAGTATAATCTCTTCAGTGTGTCACAGATGACTGATAGCAAGAATTTTGTCTTGTTTACTGACACTGAATGCTTGGTATTAGGAAAAGAGTTTGTCTTGCCACAAGACACTCCAATTGTTCTCAGAACACCAAGACAGAAGAACATGTACACAATTGATCTCAAGGACATCTCTCTCCAAGACAATGAAACATGTTTCATTGCCAAAGCTTCAGCAGATGAATGTAAGAAATGGCATAGAAGACTTGGTCATCTCAATTTCAAGAACATGAACAAACTGGTAAAGCATAATCTGGTTCATGGTCTTCCTTCCAAGTCTTTTGTCACTGAACATACTTGTGCAGCATGTCTGAAAGGAAAGCAACACAGAGCATCTTGCAAGTCAAAAACAAGTATGTCCACCACCAAGCCATTGGAACTATTGCATATGGATCTTTTTGGTCCTACTTCTGTGGCAAGTATAATGAGGAAATGGTACTGCTTAGTGATTACTGATGACTTTTCAAGATTTACATGGACATTCTTTCTATTTGAAAAGAGTGACACTGCTGATGTACTCATTGGGTTCATCAATCAAATTGAACTGTCAAAAAGCATGAAGGTAGTTACCATAAGATCAGACAATGGTGGTGAGTTCAGAAATCACAAGCTGGATTCTTTCTGCATAAACAAAGGCATCAAGAGGCAATTTAGCATTGCTAGAACACCTCAACAGAATGGAGTGGCAGAAAGAAGGAATAGGACACTCATTGAAGCTGCAAGAACTATGCTGTCTGATTCCAAGCTTCCAGTTATTTTTTGGGCTGAAGCTGTATCCACTGCTTGCTATGTGCAAAACAGGGCCTTGGTGGTCAAGGCACACAACAAGACCCCTTATCAGCTGTTTAATGGAAGACCTCCCTTAATTGACTTTTTCAGACCTTTTGGGTGTCATGTTATCATCTTGAACACCATTGACAATCTTGTGGGTTATTCTTTAAACAACAAGGGATATAGGGTCTTCAACAAGAAGACAAGCAAAATCATAGAAAATCTTCATGTGAACTTTCTTGAAGACAAACCTGAAGATGTTCAAACAGGTCCTGATTGGTTCTTTGATATAGATGTACTTTCTAAGTCCATGAATTATGTACCTGTGGTCTTGCAGAACACTAACATTTCAGGTACTCAAGAAACAATTGCTGCTGAAAAGTCACCTATGAGGTACATGAATGTACCCTCATTGTTTCCTAGTGAAGCTGATAAACAAGAAGATGACTCTGCTTCAAGAAAAGAACAGCCAATCTCATCCCCTGCTATGTCTGAAGGCAGTGGAATGGCTGAAAGCAGTGGAATCCTGGATTCCCCTGCTAAAGGAATTGATTCCTCTCTCACAAAGGATCATAATGCTAATGAGACTTCTGATGCAGAAAGAGAATCCCCACTCATCTCATCAACTACACCCATATCTGATGGTCCTATCATATCCAGCAGTGGAAGCAGAATCATCAGGAGTGGAGGTCCTAGCTATCCAGAGCTTCATTCTGCTCACAAGCACCCATCTTTAGGTCATGCTGTCACATTTGGAAGTTCCTTTGAGGACTTCTTTCCTAATCAAAACAGCCCCATCAATTCTGATTTGGAAGAAGATGAAACAGAAGTCATCATGCAGCCTACTTATAGAATTAATAAAGATCATCCTATCTCACAGATTATTGGTGATCCTGAAGCTCCAAACATACAAGGTATACAGCAAAGGAGCACAGCTTCATTGCTAACATCACCATGAAGTTCAATCATGACAACATGCAATGTTGTCTGTTTACTGCATTTTTGTCACAAGAAGAGCCAAAGAATATTTTTCAAGCTTTAAATGACCCAAGTTGGGTTGAAGCTATGCAAGAGGAGCTCTTACAATTTGACATACAAGAGGTTTGGATTCTGGTTGATTGTCCCAAATGGGCAAGGCCTATTGGGACCAAGTGGGTGCTCAGGAACAAAAAGGATGAAAGGGGAATAGTTGTCAGGAACAAGGCAAGGTTAGTAGCACAAGGGTATACTCAGGAAGAAGGAATTGATTATGAAGAGGTGTTTGCTCCAGTAGCAAGGATTGAAGCTATTAGATTATTCCTTGCTTATGCCTCATTCATGGACTTCACTGTTTTTCAGATGGATGTGAAAAGTGCATTCTTATATGGAACCATTGATGAAGAAGTCTATGTCATGCAACCACCAGGGTTTGAAGATCCAGAACATCCTGACAAAGTATACAAAGTGAAAAAAGCCATGTATGGCCTTCACCAAGCTCCCAGAGCCTGGTATGGTACTCTTTCCAAATATCTTCTAGACAATGGATTCAGCAGGGGGAAGATTGATCAGACCCTGTTCACAAAGAAACAAAAGGGTGACCTTTTGCTAGTACAAGTCTATGTGGATGACATTATTTTTGGATCAACTAACTCCATGCTTAGCAAAGAGTTTGCCAAATTGATGCAGGATAAGTTTCAAATGAGTGCTATGGGAGAACTAAACTTCTTTTTGGGGTTACAAGTTCAGCAGCGGAAAGATGGGATATTTATCTCACAAGACAAATATGTAGCTGAGATTGTAAAGAAGTTTGGCATGTCTGATGGGAAAAAGGTGTCCACTCCCATGGACAAGGATCATCCATGGGGCAAGGATGGTCCTGGCAAGCCCATTGATGTCAGGAACTACAGGTCTATGATTGGGTCTCTTATGTATCTCACTGCTTCCAGGCCTGACATCATGTTTGCAGTCTGCTTATGTGCAAGATACCAGGTGTCACCAACAGAGTGTCACTTATTTGCTGTAAAAAGGATCTTTAGGTATCTCAAATGTCATCCCACCCTAGGACTCTGGTATCCAAAGGAGTCACCATTTGAGCTGATAGCTTATTCAGATAGTGATTATGCTGGTGACAACAATGATAGGAAGTCTACAACAGGGGGATGCCAATTTTTGGGGAGCAGACTTATATCTTGGCAATGTAAGAAGCAGACCATCATGGCAACATCCACAACTGAAGCTGAGTATGTAGCAGCTGCTGCATGCTGTGGTCAAGTTCTTTGGGTGCAAAATCAATTACTTGATTATGGGTACAACTTTCTTAAAACCAAGATATTTATTGACAACAACAGCACTATTTGCATCATAAAGAACCCTGTTTTTCATAGCAAAACCAAACACATTGAAATTAGACATCACTTTATCAGAGATTGTTTTGAAAAAGGACTAATTGTCCCTGAGAAAATTGATACAGAACTTAATGTTTCTGATCTTTTAACAAAATCTTTTGAGGTAGGGAGGTTTCAGTATCTGGTTGCAGGTATTGGAATGGTTACTCCTTAAAATCTGATGTCTAGTTTTGTCTTATGTAATCAGGGTTACTTCATTGCTGTTGTTGTATAATTGTTAGTCACTTTTACCATATCTTTCATTCCACTGCTTTTTAACACTGATTCCCCTGCTTGGGGTTTATTCCCCTGCCAAGAGAATTTTTCTCTTAAGCAGGGTGTGTTCTGTTTTCAAAAGTGGTTTTATGTGGTTTTAGACTAACAATGCAGAGGTTCATATGGTGCATATTACTCTCCTTGGTGGATCAGGTATATATTCTATGGTTCAGGGGAGGTTAGGTCAAACCTTTAGGATTCAGGGTATTCGTAGAATGCTCATATATGGTCTTAGATCATATCCATTGGTGAGTGGGGGTTCAGGGTAATGATGACCTGCTGCACAGCTTGTCTAAACTTTGAAACCTTGAGGCACTGTGGTGTGTGTTTGCATTTCTTTATTCAAGCAGCTTGCTGTTCAAAATATAGATGTGTGGCACACATTGCCAAGACTAACTGACCATAGGTAAGGGACAAGGTTGGGATGGTGACTGGGGTATGCATGATTTCTTGGGATTACCTGGTGTAGGGGGGCTTATGTATTAACTTTTTGTATTGGGACCATTGCTGAATAGAGGACTCTTGAGATTCTATGTATCTATCTTGTGTATACAAGTGTGTGCATTAGAGCAGAGCTAGTTAGCATTAGTCCCTTCATGACTAGTTTAATACCCCTAGGAAAGTTTCCCCTGCTTTTATTTTTCATTCCCCTGCCTTCACAACATTCCCCTGTTTGACCATTGACCGACAATACCGTTACCCTGTTCATAGCCGTTGGGCCTGCTTGCTTAAATTTTGGTTAGGGAATATTTTATTCTTTTTAAAAGATATTTAAGGCGCTTTCTTCGCTGATTGGTAATCTTTTCCTTTTATTTCAAATATATTAATTTTTTATCAAGATTTATTCCTGATATTTTTGCAATTTGAAAATTTTGGTCCAATCACAGCTCTTCAATTCGCCTATATAAACTTAATTCCTTTTACCAGCAGGTCCACAAATCACTTTCGACCTAATCCCACTTACCTCCCATCTCTATAAACCTTTAAACTATTTTTCAAATTCATCATGACTCTTAAAATTGCTCCTAATCATAACCAAATTGCTTTGCTTCATGATGAACCAGCCGAGTTTGCTGAGGCTGTGGCCTTTTTAAAGTCCTCGTACTTCAAAGTGGCCCTTCTCATCAATCCTCGCATTTATACCTCACACATTCAACAGTTCTGGTCTAAAGCCATGACCAAAACAGTGAATGGAGAGGTCATAATACAAAGCACAGTTGATGGTCATTCCAAGGTAATCTCACTTGCCTCCATTAGGGAGAACCTTCTCCTTGATGATGAGGATGGAATAACCAACTTTTCTGAGGCTGAAATTTTTGAAGGTCTTGCAAAATTGGGGTATAAACTTTCTGAAAAACAAAAATTAAAATTTGCTAAAGGCCAGTTTGCCCCTCATTGGAAACTTTTGATTCATACTATTATGCGATGTTTGTCCCCCAAAACCACTGCTTTTAATGAAGTTGGTAGTGAGATAGCTTCTGCCCTGATCTGCTTTGCAACAGGAAGGAAGTATTGTTTTTCTCAAATGATTTTTAAAGGCATGGTGAAAAATGTTTCAAGCACCTCAAAGTTTTGTATGTATCCAAGGTTTATAGAAGTTTTGCTGAATATGAGTGATCATGGCCCCATTACACACAGAAACTATTTTTCAGCAACCCAACACACAACCAAACTCTTCACCACATTACTTGCACCATCACCTTTGTTCTCTGGCAGAAATGTTCCATTCACTTCAATCATGCTAGACCAAATCAGACAGGAAGAAGCCAAACATCAAACAGCCATAAATCCACCTACTGATTCCCCTGCCAAGAACCTACCACCTGCTGATCCACACCAAGAAAGGCGTTCTAAATCCAGGTTTGCCAGGTCTCCCTTGCCTGGTGAATCTTCACAAGCAGCAGAGAGGAGAGTCTCCAAGAGTTTGGAGCAACCTGGGGGTTTGGCTGCCACTACTGTCTCATCCTCAAGGGGTGAGCAGGATAGTGACACCATCAATAAGTCCTCTCCCCCACTCCATGATATCCAACAAGGGGAGAAATTCCCCTCTAGAATTGAGAGCAGTATGAAACCTTTGACAAACTTGGAATTGACGAAAATGTGCATGAGCCTGAAAAGGCAGAATGCACAACTTGTACAAGATGTCAAAAAGCAAGGTCTGGTTATCTCTCATTTGGAAACCAGACTTGCTACTCTTGAGGGGAGGAGAAAGCCCAGACTGATTCTTTCCACAGATGAGGATGCTTCCAAAGGGGAGGAAATTCCAACCAAAGAAGGATCTACTGAGTATTATTCATATCCTGGTATGGAGCATGGAAAGATGAAAAGTGCTAAGGAAGGAATGGAGAAAGAAAGTGCTGATAAAGGAAGTGACAAGGGGAGTGCAACCAAAGACATTGCTCAAACATTGCTCACTATGGGCAATCAAGAAGTTTCCCCTGCCATTGCTGATCCCACTGCTGTAAGTTTATCCCCTGCTAAAAACATAACTCAAACATTTGTTAGGAAGAACAGAAAGCAACCAGCTCAGAAGGGGATAACAATCAAAGAACCTGCAACTAAAGCAAAACCAGCACCAGCAGTGGATCCAAAAGATAAAGGAAAAGGAATCATGGTGCAACAGCCCAAGAGAAAGTTCAAGTATCTGACTCCTGAACAGCAAAAGATCCAAGAAGCTCATGATGCACAAGTAGCTCTCAAGCTACAACAAGAGGAAATGGATATGCAGGATCAAAGGATGGAGAAGATGAGACCCAAAGATATGCTCAAGCAGGTTGAGATTATGCATAGGGAACTAGATGAGAGGGTACCTCATGTTGAAGAATTTCTTGATCAATGGGAGAAGGAGTTGAAAAATGCTCCTTTAGAAGAAAGGTATGAGTTGACTTGCCTTGTTTACAAATATCAAACAGAATATCTGGATAGAAGGGCAATGCAAATTCAGAGTGAGAAGTATAGAACTTCAGAGAAAGGGCAGCTTGATCACTACAAACTTCTGCTTAAAAGGCACAGAAAGTGGAAGGATGGTGACTTCACAGATATGAGCTTTGAAGCCATAAATAGAGCAGTCGGACCAGTTCTAAAGTTGTATGATGTGGAGGATTGGATGACTATTAACACTCCTGAGGAAGCTGAGTATCTTAGGAGACAAAGTGAAGTGCTACAGAAAGCTAAAACAACAAAGAAAAGAAAAGCTGAAGAGACTACACAAGCAGGTGCATCATCCCCAGCAGGGGAATCACACCAAGCAGGTGAAAGTCTTCCAGAAGTACTTGAGAAGTCAGTACTTAATGCACAAAGAGCAGCAAAGAGACTCAAGAGAATGGAGCAAGTAGGCATAATCACTAAAGAGTCTCAAGGGCCATCAAATGATGAAATTGACAAACAGCTGATTTTACAGGAAAATGATGAAATCTCACCTAGTGAACTTGGAAAGAAGTTTGCTATCATAGAGTATGCTGTTTATGAACACAGAGGGAGAACTTGGTGGAAGCTTACAAGGGCTGACAATACAGCACAGACTTTTCTAAGCCTAGATGTCATGTTTCAAATTTTGGATAATGAAGACTTAGAAGATCTGTGGAAAATATTGAAGAAGACGTTTGCTGCAAAACCTCCTACCATGGATGGTGTTGAGAAGGATTGGGTAATCTGGGAGTGCATGCATAGAATGTATGAGCATGAATTATTTGATCCTCTATTTGATGCAGTGAATAAAGGAGATTTGGTGTATTGGAAGCTGTTTACCAATTCTGGGGTTTATGAGGTAGTAATGGAAGGTGTGAGTGTTTATTTACTCAATCACAGGTATTATCCTTTCTCTCAGGAAACCTTGAAGAAGTTAGCACAGGCTAAGTTAATTGTTGATGCCAAAAAGCCTGTTGCTTATGATCTGGTAAGAATGATTCATAGTCAGATTTGGCCAGAGAGTTTGTAAGCATCCTCATCAACTAGCATTTATTCAGAAACTTGTCTTTAGGGGAAAGCACAAGTTTAGGGGAGGATTGTTGGGAATAAATCTATGCTTATTTGTTTCCCCTGCTAGTTGATTATTCATACCCCTGCTAGAGTAAGTTCCCCCTGCTAAATAACAAAGGCAGGGGGATCCATTCCCCTGCTGAAGTCAAAGGCCCTGCTGTCAAGATAAACATGGAATAGATATTTACGCGTTTCAGTTATTATTCCTTAAAACTTTCCATAGTTTGTTAGTAGTGATCTTGTACGTGGGTCCTTGCATCTATAAAAGGACTCACTAGGTTAGCATGCAAAGTGTGTCTTTCTCATTTCGTTTTCATTATTACTACTTTAAGGTTTTGTAAACCCTAATACCATTTTGGGTATTCGTATATCTTTGATATATTAAAGTGCAACGTTTGAATCTTATTTGTTCTTGTGCTAAACATTACATTCCGCACCTTGTTTAGTTACTTTGCTTTGCAAAGTTTCTCTAGTGTTAGATTGAATTCTTTCTCTCTATCACAACCCTTAAACAAGCTATTAAGGTTTAAGATCTGACTTTGGGATCAACACCCCTTTCATCCTTCTTTCTCCTAAGAACCCAAGGTGTGCCAACATGCCTAACGTATATGGGACAATCAACTAGCTCCCAAACATCTTGTATAGCCGACTGGTGAAGCTCATCTTGCATTGCTTCAATCCAGCTTTCATCTTTAAGTGCATCAAAGATTATATTAGGCTCTTCTTGTGATAGTAAACACACAAACAAGCACTCTTGAATCAAGACATGATCCTGCTTCTTGTGAATATTGGTAATGAAACCACCATGTTTGTTGATCTGACTTTTGGTTTGTCTTGGAGTATGAATAGATCCAATGACTTGAGAAGGAGGATAATCTTTGGTCACTTTCAAATTTAATCCTCCCCCAAACAAGTTATCAACCAGAATTATTTCCTCCGAATAGCCAATATTACTCTCTTCATTATCATTGTACCCACGGTCACCATTATTTTTGGTGCCAGTGGCTAAAGATTGGCCACTCACCATTGTTGGGCACAAAAATAGGTAGAGGAGTACTGTCAGTGGCTGGAGATTTTCCACAATCACCATCATTGGGCATAACAGGGGGTATAAATGTACTGTTAGTGGCTGATGATTTGCCACTAACATCTTTAACTGCATCACCATGTGAACTCTTTTTCTCCTTATCAACCTTACTTTTCTCATCAGCATATGCCTTCTCATTATCCATAAACCACATAGGCATATCCATGAATCTCAATGGTGAGATATGCTCTTTGTCTTGTGATCCTACATCAACACTTGCTTGTATACCTGCATTCTTAGAACTTAAAGCTTCCATATCTACATGGTTAGCTACAAGCACATAATTCATAGATCTGGTCAATGGTTCTAAGTCAAACAACCAATTAGGACCAGATTCAGAATCACTAGGCTTATTCTCCAAAAAGTCTACATGAAGATTTTCAATCACTAACTTGGTTTTCTTATTGTAGACTATTTCCCTTCCTGTTCAATGAATACCCAACAAAGTACCCCTCACCATCCTTATAATTAAACTTACCTAGATTGTCCATAGTATTTAGAATTAAAACATGACAACCAAAGGGTTTAAAGAAATCTATTAAGGGTTTCTTTCCTGCAAATAACTCATATGGGATTTTGTTGTGAGATTTATCTATCAAAGCCCTATTTTACACATAGCAAGTTGTGCTAACAACCTCAGCCCAAAATACAATGGGAAACTTAGCATCCGCTAACATGGTCCTAGCTGCCTCAATTAGGGTTCTATTTCTCCTTTCAGCTACACCATTTTGCTGGGAGTTCTAGTTGTGCTAACCTCTCTAGTAATCCCTTTCTTGATATAGAAGGCATCTAAGACTTTGTTTCTAAACTCACCACCATTATCACTCCTTACAATTTTTATGTCGTAACCTGTTCTCTTTTCTATTTTATTAATGCAATTTATCTGTGTCTCTGTAGTCTCATTCTTTGCACCTAAAAAGAAAGTCCAATTCAACTTGGAATGATCATCGGTGACTACTAAACAATACCATTTATGACTAATGGTATCCACTAACCAACTTATTCATGGTTTTGAAATTCAAATGACCTAGCCTTCTATGCCACTTATTACTCTCATCCACTGATGCCTTAGCCATAAAACATGTTTCATTGTTTTGAGTTTTAATTCCATTAAGATTGATAACATACATGTCCTTTTGTCTAGGCGTCCTAAACTCAACATATTTCTCACTAGGTATTTCAAAATCTTTACTCAAAACAAAGCATTTAGTGTCAGGGAACAGAACTCTACTCTTGTTGTCACACACTTGTGACACACTAAACAGATTATACTTAAGTTCTTTCACAAGAAAAACATCATCAAACATCAAATTATTAGTAATAATGGTACCTTTACCAATTATTGTACCCCTGCTACCTCCAAAGAACACAATGTCACCATCATGAATAGGAACAAAATCAAATAAGTACACTTCATGTCTTGTCATATGCCTTGAGCATCCACTATCCCAATATCGTTTATCATTTACTTCCTGCTGTGGGATACCTTGCACATAAAGAAAAAAATTAGTTTTCTTTTGAGATCCAAGCCTTGCCAGAATTGGATCTACCTAGTGTACCAACTAGACTAGCTTTATTTCTCAATACAAAGCCCTTCTCATCTGTCTGGTTCCTGAACACCCAATGAGACCCAATAGGTTATTTCTAGTCTCCTCTTTTGAGAACTAGTTCTTTTCAGACTTGGATCTACTAAGTGTAGCAAGATAGTTAAATCTGTTACAGGTCATTGATACACCATTGAAAGAGAAGTCCTGGTCTTGTTTAGGTTTCTAATTCAAATGAGTTGAGGTCTTAACACCTTATACATTATTACCCATGTTTGTATTGGCATTATAAGGTCTAACAAGGGAAAACTTTGGCATGACAACGGATAGTTTAGGCATGACAGTGCCAAACCAAGGTCTGTCAGTATGTAAATTTTCCTTGACAATGGGTATTCTAGGGTTAATAGAGGGAACCCATTTTCTGTTAGGGGATGCCATGGTACTTTGAAAGGGTCTTTGGCCATAAGAATTAGTTGTTTTGTTAAAGAAATGTGTAGGTCTAGAAACATATGGCATTGGGTGAACAAGAGGTCTATGTCAACAGTGGGAGAGGCCTTAACAGTAGCAAAGATTTGGCCAGTGTTACAATTATAAGCTAAATGATTAAAGCTCCCATATGTATAACAAGCTTTCTTGCTTGACACAAAGCTAATTCTAGACTGATTAGATCCCATCCCATTATCATTCCTTTGTTCTCCTCTAGGCGACCTAGGTTTTCTATACATCTCAACATATTTAACACTAGGTTTTCTTTTGGTAGGAGAACCATGGTCAACGGGCTTCCCATCAATGGGTTTGGTTATCACAACAGGTTTAGACTCAATGGTTTCATCATACAAAATTCCCCCTTTACAAAAAAGGAAGGGATTAGCAGCTTTGCATTGTTCTAAATCTATCATCTCCTTCTCAAATTCCTTAATTTTCATGAGGTAGACAAAAGATGATCCAGAAGAGCCAGAGTTGTCTTGGAACTCAGGAAGACCAATCCCTGACAAGTATTGACCCTTAGAAACCCCATAAAATTACTAGCTGGGGGTGGGACAAGAACATATTCCTTTTTACCCATACCAATCTCAGACATATTTTTAGGGTTTCTTTGCTCACTAATGCACTGTTCTAGGGTTTGTCTAGCCTTTTCTAACTTTTCAATTTTAAAGTCTATGTCTTCCTTAGATTTGGTGAGCTCATCTATCCTAGTTCTTAGAATAGCATTAGACTCATTGCTAAATCTCAAGTCTCTTTTCAAGATTTGATTTTATCCTTAAGGTCAAGTTCTATTTGCTTATACTCAGATTACCTACAATCAGATTGTGAAAGACCTATTTTATAGTTATGTAGGTCAGATTCTGTTAGTTTAAACTTTTCATTTAAAGTTTGAACGTTACTTTGAAGAGCCTTAGTATTTTGCGTACAAACTTAACTACATAAAGCATCTCATTGTTTGATGAAGAAGATGATTTATCCATGAGAGCGAATTGAACAGATCCTTCTTCAGCTCCCTTCTTTGATATCAAGGCTTGATTCACCTCTGTTTCTTCTCCCATGAAGCTCCAATCCCATCCCACTCCATCAATACCTTGCATGGCAACCATAGCATCCGAATTAGCTTCCTCAACTTTGATAATACTTCTTGAACCTTTTACTCCATCATCTCTTTTTGGGGCTTGCATTCTCTTGCAAAGTGTCCTATTCTTCGACAATTATAGCACTCAACTTTGGACTTCTCATATCCAGCAGACTCTGAGTTCTTGAAGGTGATCTTTCTACCATACCTCTTCTTAACCTATTGGCTCTTATGCTGTTAAGTGCCATGTTCTACATGATATCCATCTCTTCAAGATCCAAATCAAAAATTTGTTCAAGGTCCTCATACATCACTAGAGAACCATGTGGTAATGCAACAATGTATGCACAAACAACATCTAGATCAATCCCAACAGACTTGTCACTTGAAGAATGATTGTTGTGAGAAGATACAGTGGAGACTGAGTTCTTTCCACTGTGAGAATTTTTCCCATTGTCATGGAATATATACCCACTGTCATGAGATACATACCCACTGTCAAAAGGAGAGTAGCCATTGTTAGAAACAAAATCCATGTTTATAGAGTTTGATCCTGATAAAACACCACTCCGTTTCAAGACATCAGCCTCCATGACCACCAAGTGAAATGTCATCAAGATTTCTATCAGCAAGATCATCTTTTATAAGCCAACCATGTGCTTGCATATACCAAGCTTCTGAAAGACTATTTAGAAATATAGTATTTATCTCTTCATCGTCCAATCCACTTCCATGAACTCCAACTTGCTAGTGAGATCATACACACGACTTCTAAGATCACTAAGCTTCTCACCAGGGAAAGCTTTGAAATTTGAGAACTCCTTAGTCAACTTCTTCATTCTTTTCTTTAGAGTGGCTTCATTACCACCAACAGTCCTCTTAATTGCTAACCATAACTCTTGAGCATAGTCATACTTCCTAAACTTGTATTGTTCCTTTTGACTAAGAGTCAATTGAAGACAGCCGAGTGCCTTCATATTATTCTTTCTTTGACCAATCTCTTCAACAGATGTAGCCCTTTCTGTTTCTGATCCACCAGCCTCATCTTCAACTTCCTTACCATCAACCATCTTCTTATCCTTCTTTTTCTTTGGTTTGAAGGTATCTCCGAACTGAATAATTTCCAATAGGATGTAGTGATCCACCATGATATATTGTTTGATCATGAACTCCCATAGTTTGAAGTTGTCAGGGTCAAGGATTGAAAGTTTGATGTTGAGCGGGATCAGTAGGGTTTGGTTTTTCGATTTGATTAATCGTTTAGGGTTGGGAACGTGCGATTAGGGTTTTGTAAGGGTTTTGTTCTTAAGATCAAAGTTTCTCAATGAGCTCTGATACCATTTGTTGATCCCAAAACTAGATCGATTTAGCTTTGTATTATCGAGATAAATCAAGAGTGTAGGTAGAGAAACTTTGTTTGATTAACAAACCAAGTGTTATGCGGAAAATAACAATTGGATTAAAGAACACAAACACAATGGTATACCAAAATTTCGATTCGATCAATAAACTTATTGAGAACAGTGTAATCGACATCTAGACCTAAGGCCTCCTTTTATAGATCAAGGAGCCTAGTACAATAAGCAACAATCAACTATATTAAGAATATATACAAAGATAAATAAAGTAAATAACATATTTGCGTATATCTTTCTTAGAATCACACTCGTGCTGATCCGTGCAATTCCATCAGTGGATGGAAGTCTTCTATTAGTGGCGTTACATCAACGGCTACACATTACTCTGACAGTGGCTAGCAGAACTCCTAAGTGTTGAACATTTTATTCCCAACACCAGACATATTAATAGCTTCCTTAATAACTTTAACAGATACTAAATCACCATTGCAGTTAATAAGAAGATCACCAGCAACACACATATGTGTCAATTTCAGCTTATTGCATTCAAAATGATAACTGCAACTCTCATTTTTCTCCACTTTAGCCTTAACATTCATAATTAACACTTTCATGACTAAACTGAATAAGTACAGTGACATAGTGTCACCTTACCGACCTCTTCCTCCTTTAAACTAACCACAACTTTCACCATTGACACATATGGAAAATGATTTAGTAGTGACACACACCATAATCCACTTTACCATTCATCATGATAACCAAATTCTCTTAGGATTGCTTCCAAGAACTGCCAAATAATATTATCATAAGTTTTCAATGTCAATTTTCATAGCAACCGTTTTCAGCCATTCTTTCCTCTCATATCCTTTAAAAAGCTCTTGAGACAACAAGATATTGTTTCGTATATACCTGTTGAGGACAAAAGCATTTTGGTTTTGGTCTACTACTTTCTTAACAGTTTTTTTTTCCATTTTTCAGTGATTATCTTGCTAACGCACTTGTAAATAACATTACAACATGCAATAGGCCTAATGTCAGCTACGTTACAAGGTGTTTGGATCTTACAAACAACAGATGCGAGTAAAGTTGATTTCTTTATGCAGTTTTCAGTATAAAAAAACTCTCTAACACCACTGCATACATCATTGCCAACCACACTCCAAGCTTTTTTAAAGAAGCAAGAAGTAAATCCATCAAACCTAAGAGCTTTATTATCATCAATTTGGAACATATAACAGACTTAATTTCGTCATCACCAACCTCACAAATCATTCCTTCAGCTTCGTCACTAATTAGCTTATTCTTAAACATAAAAGTAATCCAATGTCATTGACAAGACTAGAAGAACCAATGAATTTTTCAAAATGCTTAATAATCAAACTTCAATATTCAATGCACAACATACAAAAAATACACTAGTGTCTCACATTTACTTTAAACCAAATTTACAAAGCAAAGTCTCACATTTACAAAGCAAATACTCAATGCATATCATACCGTTTAGCGTCGACTTGACTGTACTTCCTAGCATCGACTCGCGTTGACGTTAAAAGTTAAAATCATTGTAGTGCAAGCCTTGATCTTTGATATAGCACGATAAACATCAAACCGAAGCTTAAGTTCTTCCAAGCTGAATCTCCTCACCTGAATTCGGTAACACAATTGTCTCCCCATTATACGCCCCCAAGAACGTCGATAAACTCAACTTATCAATCGCCTCACTATGAACCGACTTACACACCAAATACAAAACCGTTTGGATTACAATAAACAACAAGAACCAGACTAATAGCCCCAAACCACACAATATCCCAATCAACACTCTCCTAATAATATGTATTCCAAACACATTATCTAAAGATCGCTTATCAACAAATAAGTCCAACACAAACATCAATCCCACCAGTATCACATACAACACAAAACTTATCACCATTCCTACCACCTTTTTACCATGCAGTAACTTTTTACCTTTTTTTATTGCCTTGAACCCATTAACATTTTCCAAAACAGTTGCCACACTAGCTAACTGACCCACCACACTCAAATACAGAAACCCTAAAATATATAAAACCAACAGAACAAGTGTAAGTACTAAAGTAAGAGTCGAGTAACCAAATATAGCGCGAGAAATAAGAAATAGTACACCATACACGACGTTGCAAAGAAACAATGTCATGTATATATAAGCCAAAGTAACAAATAATCTGTTCCATATCTTGGGCACAATTTTTATGACCTGACGAAAAGTCACGTCACGGTTTACATAAGCAGACGCGATTGTGAAAACAATCGCCGATGTTGAGAGGAGAGAGAAAAAAGTTAATAAAATAAGGTAGGCAATTTGGAATAGCCAATAGTAGATCCAGTCCGTCACAGTTACTCCTCTGTAACGAGTGTCGGGTATTAAAGGTAATGAGTTATTTTCTATCTTGTAAAAGACTTGATATGAGATTTCGTTTTCAGCTATGAAAATGAGCGTGAGAGGAAGGAGAAAAGCTAAGGTTATTTGCGCAAAGATTTTTTTGTTAGAAAAGATTGTTTTGAATGATTGGTTTAGTATTCCGAAAAACCCTAGGGTTTTCATGTCTTCTTCTGTTCTATCCATGGTTGTTTTCTTTGTTTGGTATTATTTGGAATGTTTGATTGTTGGATGTGAACATGAGGATGAAGATATAGTGTATGAACTATGAGTGTGTGGGTTGGGGATTTATGATGAGACTAGCTAGTGGGTTTAATAGTAGTGAAGTCTATAAGATAGCTAATAATCTTGGTATGAACTTAAAGAAAAATGCAACTGACAATGTATTAACTTGCCAATTTGCGAATTTTCATATGGAGTTACAAAAGAATACAACCTTTAGATGGCTTGGAATCTGATTGTGTTATAGATTTTTAGAGTAGTTAAAACAAATACGTACTCAACTTGACTCAAAAGTGACGATACGAATATCAATGAGGGACCATTTCAACACTCATGGCTTGTTACAAGCAGCCCACGATCGTTTTGTTGTTTGAAAACCCTCCACTCAATTTGGTATCCATCATTTTTACCTCTTTTCGTATGACTTATATACCACCTTTCGGATTATTATATAATAGAGGGACAAATCATAGTAATAAGAATTTGAATCATTTTTAGGGATATCATGAATAACGAATGTGTGTTGATTAAATATGTTATAAACAGCTACTACTGACATAATAATCTAGCTTTTCTTATCAAGCGTCTGATTGCAAACCATTGGCCCATTTCTATTATTTCAACTTTAACTGAATTCTATAATTTTACCCATTTGACCTATATAGCAGAAACAAAACCAATTTGACCCATTTGGCGTGTCTTTGTATCAACTACAGGTCACTTTTGAGTCAGCTAACCTTGATATAGGCTTGGTAGTCGTAACTCGTAACCATAAATCTAATTAAAGAAGGCTCGAATAGTCTAACCTCATCCTGAAAGAGCAATGAAAGCCTATATCTCACATTAACGCGTTATGTGCTTTTACAACTTTAAACACTTACTTTTTTATCTCGGGACTTCACCAATGTACTTTCAATTTTGTTCCGACTATACCCATATTATCATAAAATGACTATATTACCCTTATCTTTTTAACATAATTACATCTACCACATCCCTTTTATTGGTAAACATACTCAGATACAAAAGCACCATAGCATAAATCTCACATAGCATTTACTGCTTGATGCATAATTATTTTCTTGAGAGATTGGAATTAAAAATAATAGCAAGTATCGTTATATAGACGAAGTTTGGTGTCTTCTTGAGAGACAAAAGTACCAATACTTGTTATTTTCAATTCCGATCTATCATGGTTCAATCCAATGCATAATCATCCGTTCATGGGAGCCTTATCCCATCCATGCTATTGGATCTACCGTCAAAATCGCAACGAATCAGAAGTTGATAATGGATCTTTAATCCACCTGTTGGTTTCAGTTATGTACGACCCAAATAAATAAATCAAATATAAATGCAGTAATTACACACATCATTAGTTGGTTATCAAATCTTCAGAATTTTGCAAAAATAAATAGAGGTAGCAACTGGCAAATCAGATGGGTTAGGTACACGTTACAACATATTTGGAATAAAATGTAGTACCAATTTAAACTTTTCAGTATGGCTTGGACTAGGCCAGTTCGGTCTGTGTGGATCCACTAACAGTTAATTTTATTTATTTTATCTTATCTTATCTTATCTTATCTTACTATATTATAAAGCATTTGAGACTTTTGTAACAAACTTTTAGTTGGCTGAATTTTAAGACTTTTTTACTTAATATATATATTATAAAGCATTTGGGACTTTTGTAACAAACTTTTAGTTGGCTGAATTTTAAGACTTTTTTACTTAATATATAAAACAATTTGTTAGATATTTTTCTCACATTAACAACCTTTTGTAACAAAATTTTGTAACAACCTATTAAAACATAATTTTTAATTTTAGATTGAAATATCTTTTTATATATTTATTATTTTCATAATCTAAATTCACCATAGTTTTTAAAATTTTGTACTCTTTAATTCAATATATATTTCGATAAATTTTATTAACTTTTAGTTTTTTTCCATTTATAACGGGTTTATTTTGATTTAACCTTTTTACCATTTTAAATTATTACCATTTTAAATTAATGTGAATACGAACTTTATAGGTAAAATAGTAACTTTAAAAATCGTCATTACATACTCGCCGCCGCTTTGCGCGGGCACTATACTAGTAAATAATAATGTATGTTATGTGTTAGTTATGATTACAACAAAACTCTAACTGTTCAAATAAAGAGTTTCAGGTGGCCGTATAAATCGAAAACAGACATTAGGCAATTCTAACCCACAAAACATGTGGTTTCCAATTTATAAAAAATTTGAATTTTTTAGATCTAAAAGGTAAAATAAAGATAATGAACTCGTGAAAGAGAAATTATGAGTGAGAGAAAAAAAAGGAAAATCAAATAAATGGTATTTTAGTCATTTAGAGGGGTAATATAGTCATTTTACGATAATATTGGTATAGTCGGAACAAAATTGAAAGTACATTGGTGAAGTCCCGAGATAAAAAAAGTAAGTGTTTGAAGTTGGCACAATCTTGAAAGTAAGTTGGTATTTTCTATCTTTTACCCTTAAATCAATCTAACAATTATAAATTTTTAACAACTTTAATTTGTTTCAAAGTACTTTCAAGACGAACATTGAAATTTCATCATTTCTTGTTTTTCATCTCGTTGGATTTTATTTGTAAGATCTAAATTGGCGCAAACGAATCTAATAGTATTCAAGTTCAAATAATATCCCATAATTTTTTTATACGTAATCACTGTTTTTATCAATATTTTATTTACAAACTGAGATATGTGCGAATCTCATTTGATATAATATCTGCTCAAGCTCACCTCAATGTTTTACAGTCAAAGTTTAAGTGATAAATTTTGTTCTCTCTACTGATTTATGGGTTTACTAGGACTTAGATAGTATGGTATGTGATACGCCCCAACAGGCCAGCCCAGCAACGAAGCAGTACAATGACAGCGAATGGCCCAAGCGAGTGAAGAAGATACCAAACAAGCTCCTGGATTAATCAGCCCAATGCATGCATGAAAATAATATGCAAAAGACCTTTTCCTGCATTAGACTTAGTCTCCTTCTTTTACTAGTTGGTTACACCATGTTCTCCTTTAAGTTAGCTGCATGGTCAAATTCATGATCTCCTAATTTCTAGTTTGCATTTCACTATGTATTTTGTACGTTGCATATGGAATATATTCAGAAAATTGCCCCAGTTGTCTCTGTCCCTTCCTTGTTTTCTTTGGAGATTGACTACCTCAAGTAGTCCATATCAATTTGGTGCTTTCATCATCGATCTCACCATGCCTCCCCGTAAAGACACATCAAACGACGATCAACCACCAAGTTTACAAGACCAAATAGCTTCCCTAAACACAAAATTTGATACCCTCCTGGCGCACCTTCTCCAAGCCCCACCACCGCCTCCACCACCACCACCACCACCACCACCGCATAACCAACCACGACCACAAAAAATATTCCTACCAAATTTCGATGGCTCGAACCCGTTAGATTGGATCTTCCAAGCTAACAATTACTTTCAATATTACGCCATCCAACCTGCTCAACGTGTCACACTCACTGCTTTTTACTTTACCGGTGACGCGCTAAGTTGGTACAAACATCTTGCGCATACCAACGCTTGGTACTTGGGACGAATTTTCACGAGCACTCGAGCTCCGTTTTGGACCTTCAACATATGAAAACCATCATGTCACATTATTTAAAATAAAATAAACCTCCGCCGTGTCCGCCTACCAAACCGAGTTTGAAAGAATTAGCAATTGTGTCACCGGTCTCTCACATGAAGCCTTACTAAACTGTTTCATCTCCGGTCTTCGTGTCGATATCCAAAATGAAATAACCATCCATCACCCAACATCCCTCCATCAAGCCTATGGACTCGCCAAACTAATAGAAGACAAGATAAATTTGGCCAAGCCACGTTTCAACCCCACTCGCACCTACACCAATCCATCTTCATCAACCCCCACCTTTTCACAAGTGCCAAACCCCCCTTCGAACCCCCCAAAACCGACAACACCACTGTTACCAGCACCAACACCTCCCAAACCACCCTTACCCTTTACCGACTATCACCAGAAGCACTTCAAAAGCGACGAGCCGAGGGACTCTGTTTCAAATGCCCAGAAAAGTACTACCCAGGTCACAAATGCAACCCCCCATAATTTTTATTAATCGCTGATAACGAAGACGATTGTGATTTCGATATCCCAATCACCCACACAATTCCATCAGACACCCGTGATCACACCTAATTTCTATCCTTGTCAACCGCAGCTTTTTTCGGGTTATCATCACCACAAGCCGTACGCATTACCAGGTACATCAACAACCAACCTGTGAACGTCTTGATCGATTGTGGCAGCACACACAACATCATCCAACCATGCATGGTATCATTCCTCAAACTCTCACCTGATCCTATTCCGTCTTTCCCAGTTATGGTTGGAAGCGGCGAATATTTATATTGCAATGGCATATGCAAGAACCTCCAAATTTATTTGGAAAATACACCCTTCACGCTACCTTGTTTCGTGTTACCAGTAGAAGGCGCTGACCTTATCTTAGGGTTAGCATGGCTAAGTACCTTGGGCCCAATCGTAGCAGACTTCTCTATTCCACAGTTAACCTTTCATGTGGGGACCAAACCCATAACACTACGGGTTGAAAGATTATCCTCTCAAGTTTCAGTAACCTTCATACCCTTATGCACACAAATAGCATCTCCTCCCTACATGCCCTTTTATTTTCACTTCGACCCTAACCCTCTCCAATCCCCATCGTTACTTGAAACCCACCCCGACCCCTCCATTGACAACCTCCTCCATACATACAGTACAATCTTCGACAACCAATAACACAACCCATACACGCACCCAAGACCATTACATACCCACCATCCTAAACGCCCCCCCCTCCGTTAATGTAAAACCTTAACGCTACCCCCACTACCAAAAACAGATTATGACCAATCTCATATCCGAGATGCTTGCGGATGGGATAATCAAACCTAGCCAAAGCCCATACTCATACCCGGTACTTCTAGTTCGCAAAAAAGATGGTACATGGAGATTTTGTGTTGATTACAGGGCATTAAACGCAATCACAGTTAAAGACCGATTTCGAATACCAACTGTTGACGAATTACTCGATGAATTGTATGGATCATCCATATTCTCCAAGATTGATCTTCGCGCCGGGTATCATCAAATACGGGTAGCTTCAACTGATACACACAAGACAGCCTTCGGACCGTCGACGGATACTATAAGATTCTCGTAATGCCCTTCGGCTTATCCAATGCTCCCACAACATTCCAAGCCACAATGAAAGATATTTTCCGAGATGTCTTGCGGCGATTTGTGCTCGTAATCTTCGATGACATTTTGGTGTACAACAAATCCAGGGAAGAACATTACCAACACCTATAACACGTTTTTCACACCTTAGCCACCCATCATTTTCATGCAAAACTATCCAAATGCACATTCGCAGCCACGACCATACAATACTTGGGACATGTTATTTCTACTCAGGGAGTTGCTGCTGACCCAGAAAAGATAGAAGCAATAAAAGCATGGCCACCACCCACCAATTTTACAACCCTCCGTGGATTTTTGAGACTCACCGGTTACTACCGACGTTTCGTGAGAAATTATGCCCACGCGACATCCGCCCTCACCGACCTACTTAGAAAACCTACCTTTGAATGGTCAAAAGCTGCTCTCGACTCATTCAACAAGCTCAAGACATCCATGACAAATCTAGTTGTCCTCAACCTTCCCAATTTTACTGAAACCTTCGAAGTCACCACCGATGCATCCAACATCGCCATTGGAGCGGTATTGTCACAAAATGATAGACCAATAGCTTTCTTTAGCAAAAAAATGTGTCCGCACATCTAGGCAGCCTCGGCCTATGTTCGTGAACTTTTTGCTATTACGGAATCAGTAAAAAAGTGGCGCTAATATTTACTCGGTCGACGATTTCGCATTTTTACAGTTCAGAGGAGTTTAAAACACCTCCTCACACAGGTCGTGCAAACACCAGAGCAATACAAATGGGAGACTAAACTCCTTAGTTTTGATTTCGAAATCATTTATAAACCCGGACGAGATAACAAAGTAGCCGACGCCTTAAGCCATATACCCGATACCACACTCCTCGCCGTTACTGTCACTGACCCGTCATGGTTGTCCGATCTATGTGCATTTTACACCTAAGATGTGGGACAAAAACTAATTACCAAGTTAACATCTCAAACCGTAAACACTCGGATAGTGTTACGCGACGACCTGCTTTATGCTGACAACCGTTTGTACATTCCTGACGGCTCTCCCATCCGATCCAAGCTCCTTGAGGAATACCATTCATCCACCATAGGTGGCCACTCTGGTGTCTTACTGAAAGTTTATGGACATAAAATTAAATAGTCGTGTGGTAGGATCGAACTCGAGATTACGGGATTACACACAATACGTAAAGGATTAATTAATTTTATTAAATATATTTATTATATTTATTAAATATAAATCAAGCTTATTTAACGATCGTTAATATTTAAAAGTTAAGTGTAAACAAGCGTTATAGAATCAAATAGAAGAGAAAACAAGAAACGGAAAGTTCCGGAAACCCCTTTAGGGGTTCTATAGCCGACGGCTATAAGGGAAAAAGTAAGGAGGATTAGTTTCCTAATCTTGATAAGGGCTTGGAAAACAAGTTATATAATCCTATAAATACCCCATCAAGCCTTCAAAATTTTTTGTCCCTCCCCTCCTTCTCTTCCTTGCGATCGCAAACCACAACCCACATAGGGTTTCGGTTTGATTTTCGATTTAGTTATAATTCACAAGTATCGAAGCTCCAGTTTATTAGTGCTAGCCTCACGATTGATCCGTTGCATTACGTGTGTACAAGAGCGTAATTTAGTTTCACTATAAACTATATATTGGTGTTCTTCATATAAACCCTAATTCGTGATTCGTCGGTGTTCTTGAAGATTTGCGCTAGCTAAAAGGTATGTAACCCTAACTCGATTAATTATGAATGTGTTATTAATTATGATCTTGTTAAACGCTTCCGCTATGTGTGCTTTGATCTTAATTAGGGTTTACGTAATTGTTATGAGTAATATAAACCTTTAGTGACATCGAGAGCCGTTTTAACATGTTATAATTATCGAGATCTAAAGTTTTTTTTAACTAAAATTGGTTTGATTTAAAATCACATGATGTTTTTTAGGTTTTCATTAAATATAGGGTTTTGTTTTTTAAATCATGTCGGTTTAGCCGTTTTTTTTAAAACGTTTTTTTTGAAACCCTAACATGGTGATTATCTTTAGATGTTTTGCATGAAGTAATTGTTATGTCATGTTTTGTTATGATCCGTAGAGAGATTTAATTGTTATGATTATGTGGGGGAGATCCGTGATGAACATGCATGTTTTTTCACGGATCATATGATTTTATATGCTATTTGCTTTATTTGATTCAGAAGTTTTAAAATTAGGGAAGACTTTTATGTTTATAAAAACCCTAGATTTTATGTTTTGAATAAGTTGTTACGCATGTGACTATTTGATTTAGTTTTTTTTACCTACTTGTTGTCATACATTTTTTTATTGATTGTATGTTGTAAACAAGGGTAACTTTTTACAAGAAAAATTAATATGGACTAAATCATATAAAAATTAATGAATTGTTTTTGAGATCTAATTGACATATGATTTGCGTTGATTGGAATTGCAATTGCAATAATAACTTAACGACCTACTCAACTTTGACAAACTATAAAGTGGGTATAATGCATCGTTGGTCATGAACCCGATTAAGGAAGGAGGTGTTATGCTTCAGCGCTGACCAAATTCCCGGCTTGCCTGTGCGTCAAGTTGGAATTACCTACGGTTATTATTTACATAATTCCTTAAGGTTGATTTAACCGCGAATTCACATCTGAAACACAATGAATAAGGTTATTGCTTTGTGCTTTAGCCATGTTCTAGGAACGTGAGGCGTGAATTCTTGTGGGTAAAATCTTTAATTGTTTAACCAATACCTCAACTTGCAAATATATGGCGAAATTTTAGACTCACAAAAAAGTTTACTAAAAGTTTTTTTATTAAACTTATGCTATGGAGATGTATGCATGCTTCTCCATACATGATTTTGACACCAAAATCAATACCCTTAAAATTTAAGTTTTATGCCATCTAATTGAGGAACACTTGAAGTTATAATTTTCTTCATATGAGATTTTAGACGATGTTGTAATAGAGAGAAAACTTCATGACTGAATAAGATTGCACATGAAGGTTTTACGTTCTTTAGACTACTCGACTTGATTGAGTTACACAGTGAGATCTAGAATTAAGGCATAAAGTAGGGATGCAACATGTTTACAATGCAAAATGACTTTTGACAACGTAAATCCCTAAAAATATCTAGAAATTACAAATTTATTTGTCAATTATTGTTCGACAATTTACCATGTTGAGTACATTTATCACTAGCGGATCAAATGATGTGATAAGTTTATGTCAATGTGGATTCTAGTTTTCAAGGAAAATACTATGGTTTTTTTACCGGGGTAATTTTGTTTTCTTGAATGGTATTATCGAAAATACTAATATTTTGAACTTATTTCTGTAGAAATGGCTCAACCCGATAACAACACGTTGAGTTCTGCCTTCAAGACTTATCTTGAACGTCAGGAACTAACTGACCCAAACTTCAACGATTGGTACCGCTCATTAAGAATAGTTCTGAGAGTAGCGGGTACTTCTGATTACATGACCAAGGTGTTTCCTACGCTCCATGGCCCTAATGCTACTACGGTTGAAAGACTGAATTATGAGGCAGAGGTTAAGAAGCACAATGATGTGTAATAAGTGTGAAAACACTTATCCTTTTACCAGTTATTTCCTACGATAACAAGACCAAAACGTGTGATTTATGTCGTAAAAGTCAGAATTATGCGTGGTTTGTGTTTTTATTGTGTTTTAGGACCAAAATATGAAAAAGGAAGAAAACACGGGTTTTCACGGGCTTTTATCGAAGAAAACGGGAAAAGACTAAGTCAAAAGATCAAGAGTGCAAAAAGAACGGAAGTCCAAGGCCTATTCTGAAGATTTATCGAAGAAAAAGTCTAAAGGAGAAAGTTTAACGAAGTCGAAGAACTTAAGTCTAATAGAAGAAGAAAATTAAAAGACAAAGTTCAAATCCCGAGACGACAAAGACAAAGAATTAAAGTCGAGTCGAGAAAACGTGAAGAAAGCAAGAAAGAAAATGCAACACATGCACTCCTTCCACCTTCCCTATAAATACCCTCCTAATAGTCATTAGGAGGGTGGTTAGATAGTTTTTAGTTAATTTTCACTTTTTCATTTTTCTAGTTTTTAGAGAGAGAAAGTCTTAAACTTTCTCTCACTAAATTTCATCTTCTTTCTTAATCTTTCAAGATTAAACACTTTGTATTGCTTATTTTTATTAATCAAGTTCTATTTTAAGCTTTAAATCCTTAATCTCATTCTACTTTTCTTTGATTTAAGATTGATTTTGGTGCGATTATCAATAGATCCGTGTTGTTCTTAATGATTTCGTGCTTAAAAAGTTAATCTTTTGATCATTTCAATAGTTTTCATTTGATTAAGCTTTAAGACTTTTGTGCTTATTGGCTTAGTTTTATGATTAGCTTATTTACTTTATAAAAATCTTCCTTAAAAAGTTTATGTTTTTATTGTTTGATTGAAAAAGTTGTTTGATTTCGAGTTAGATAAGTTGATTAGTGCTTATTTGATCCGGTTTAATCATTGATTCGGCTTAGTTTGGTGAAAAGCTTATCATATAGCTTATTTCATTAGCTTAACCGAATTCCACAATTTTAGGAAGGGGTACAACTCCCCTTTCCGATTGGTTTTTCCGAGCAGCCCAAATCCCACCCTTTCCGATTAAACCCCAATCGGAAAAGGGTTTGTAGATTCCGACGGTAGCCCCATTCTGATATTCCGATTGGTAGATTTGTTTAGTATTCCAATTTGGGTCTTCGTTTAGTATTCCGATTGAGACTTTTGGCTTATATTCCGATCTGACTCCTTGTTGAACTTTCTGATTGGTGGGCTTGCACTTTATTCCGATTGTGGCCTAGTTGGACATTCCGATTACCCCTATTTCGTGGATATTCCGATCAGTTACCTTCCACCATTATTCCGATCAACCGATCGGAAAACATTCCGATTGGGGCTTCTTTTGGCTTGTTTTGGTGTACTCCGTTCTTACTTTCTTATAGTACTTTTCAACTAAGTTTTTATTTTTAGAGTATTTTCCAAGTGTTAGTTTTATTTAAATGTGCTAGTACTTTTCCATCGTTGCTTTTAAGTTTTCAAGCTTTTATGTTTAATCGTCATTTTAATATTAATCTTTATTCTTCCATTTTACTCAACGACACTTTAATTACTTGCTAATAGTTTAAAACAAATCAACCAAACCATTCTCTTGATTCACCAAAAGACGATTGAGTCGCACTTAAGACCGGTTTTCAATTCGAAAAGACTAGGGACTACAATATTTCATACTTGGTTGCAAACTCCAAGTATTAAATGGCGCCGCTGCCGGCTCTTTTCGTTACGATAAACGGTTTTTAGTGAGAGACGCATTGAATTTTGGGATCCGTTCTTTGAACGTTATTTCCTCGCTTTAAAAATTTTCAAAAATCCTAAAAAATATAAAACTCTTCAAAAATACAAAAACATAAAAATCATTAAAAGCAATTCTTTTCAAAAGGTTTTGCACCAAAATGATTATATAGATATTCTCTTTGTGTATATTTTTCTTCTGCAGGTGTATGCGTACTAGATCTTCGAACTATTCTGAGCCCGAGACTCGTGAAGATTTAGCTATGGCTGGTGTTAATAACAACAATAATCACCCACCTCAACAAAATTTGAATAACAACAACAACAACAATGTCCTCCTACCTGATTTACGAACCATGGAGGAATTGTGTCAACCCACCATGAACGGACGCGGAGGCCCGATTGCGCCAATGCACGTCATGGCTCAGGAGTTCTCGTTGAAGCATCACATGATCCAGCAAGTGCAAACGAACCCATTTCGTGGAATTCCGGATGATGATGCCAACAAACACCTCGACAAATTCATTACCATGACCCAAAGCATGAAGTGCTCCGGTGTTTCTATGGATGACCTTCGCCTTCAAATTTTTCCACACTCGCTTTCTCACCATGCCGAAAAATGGTTTGACCGTCTCCCTAAGAATTCTATTCATACGTGGAACGACATGACTCAACGCTTTTTATCACGCTACTTTCCCCCATCCATGGTCACTAGCCTTCGTAACCAAATCAGTGGATTCATGCAAGAGAATGATGAATCACTTTTCGATGCTTGGGAATGGTACAATGATTTGATCGACCACTGTCCAAATCACAATATGCTTCCCGTCACTCTCATTGACACCTTCTACAATGGTCTCACTTTTCGTGATCGTGACACGATCAATGCCGCCGCCGGTGGTACTTTTATGAAAAGGAGACCGGAGGAGTGTCGAGAGTTGATTGAAAACATGACTACTCACCACAAGAATTGGGATTCATCCGCATCCTCAAGATCCAATTCGAGAGTCAATGTTTCTTCTACTACCTCCAATCCTGAAATGTCTGAAATTTCTCGTCAACTCGCTGAAATGAACAAGAATTTCATGGCCATGGCCACAAACCACTTTCAACAAGCTAAAGCCGTTGCTATTTCTTGTGACACATGTGGTGGCCCTCATTCTTACAATGATTGTCCTTCTACTCAAGGAAATTATTCTGAAAACGTTAACGCAGCTTACGACACTTATCCCACGGGAGGCTATCAAGCCCGCCCTCAAGGAGACCGTGGCTTGCTAAGTTATCGTTCTAACAATTATCTTGCTCCTCCCGGTTTCCCTCCTGCAAACCAAAACCAGCAACAAAGCTATAACCGAAACAACCAATCCCAACCTCGTGCTCAAAATCAATATCAATCCCAACGAAACCCATACCCAACTCAAGGAAATTCTCAAGCTTACCAACCTCCACCTCTCAATCAACCGATGGCAGTTAACCAAGACGTCGATACGTTCATGAAGACTAATCGTGAGATGGTGACGAATCTTCAGAGTCAATTTGTCAACTTGAAGAATGACATGGTGAAACAAGGGAGCGATATTCGAGCAGAGCTAAGGAATGATATGGCCAAACACAGCAATGAAATTATTGCCAACATGCAAAACTCTTTTAATAATCAAGCTGTTCACCTTCGTGATATGATTGGTTCGCTCATCCAAAGTAATCAACCCTCTTCTTCGGGTAATCTTCTGAGTAATACCGTTGCGAATCCAAGAGGGGAGATGAAAGCAATCACTACACGTAGTGGAAAAGGTTATATGGAACCCGAGCTTCCTACACCTTCACCCGTGATTGTGAACAAGGAATAAGAGCAACTTTCCCCACCTCCTTCACCTTCTATCCCCATTTCCCCACCACCCGTGGTTGTGAGTGATCCTATTCCCTTAAAGCCTTCTTCTTCATCCAATATACCTTATCCTTCAAGGTTGAGGAAAGAGAAGCAAAAGAGCAAGGATGATATCCAGGTTTCGAACTTCCTTAAAATGTTCAAACAATTGAATTTCAACATCTCCTTTGCCGAGGCTCTCGCTCACATGCCCAAATACGCTAAGATGTTTAAAGATCTTCTAAGTGATAAGGAAAAGCTTCTTGACATCGCTCAGACCCAACTTAATGAGAACTGCTCCGCAGTGCTCTTAAGGAAATTGCCCACCAAACTTGGTGATCCGGGTCGCTTCTTGATTCCTTGCAACTTCTCGGGAGTAGAGAATTGCATGGCCCTAGCCGATCTAGGTGCCAGTATAAACTTAATGCCATTAAGTGTTTGGAAGCAATTATCTCTCCTCGAGCTAGTCCCCACCAAAATGACTTTGGAATTAGCCAACCGTACGGTTGCTTACCCAGTGGGGATAGCCGAAGATGTCTTTGTTGGCGTTGATAAATTCACCTTCCTGGCGGATTTTGTCGTCGTTGACTACGAGATGGATCCCCGTGTTCCATTAATCGTTGGACGTCCATTTCTGAGGACCGGTCGCACTCTTATTGATGTAGCCGCGGGCGAAATAATCATGAGAGTTGGTGACGATAAAATTGTCTTCAACATGGGTAAGATTTATAAGCAACCTTATTCATATGAGAGTGTTAATGCTATTGATGTTCTCGATGAGGCTTGTGAAGAACATTTTCATGATGCTTGAAAAGTACTCTTTCTTCTCTACCCAATGTTGAGAGCGTTGCCTCAATTGCTCCAACATTGACTCCTTTTGGAGAAAGTGACTTGGATGATTTCGAAGCTAGTTTGGGTCCTCTCGATATTAAGTATGATAATTTGTCCACCAATTGGGATGAAGATATTCGTACTATTGAGAGACTTCTCAATGAGGACCCGTTGTCTCCTCCTTCTCCTAAAGAGGTGACTAATGATGATCCATCGTTAGTTTCACCATCTATTGAGGATCCTCCTACTCTTGAGCTTAAGGACCTACCCCCTCATCTTGAGTACGTTTTCCTAGAAGACAACGAGAAGTTACCGGTCATCATCGCAAAGGATCTGAAAGAAGACGAAAAAGCCCGACTTGTCGCCGTGTTGAAGAAGCATAAAAGAGCTAACGTTTGGAAAATCTCCGACATCCGTGGAATTGATCCTCACTTCTACACACATAAAATTCTCATGGAGGACGACTTTAAGCCCACAATTCAAAGCCAACGAAGGGTGAATCCTAAAATCCATGAAGTCATCAAAAAAGAGGTTATCAAACTTCTTGATGCGGGTATGATTTACCCTATTTCGGATTCACCATGGGTTAGTCCAGTCCATTGTGTGCCTAAGAAAGGCGGAATCACCGTTGTGCCTAATGCAAACAACGAGTTGATTCCTACCCGTCTCGTTACTGGGTGGAGAGTTTGTATAGACTACCGCAAACTCAATGATGCCACGAGAAAGGATCATTTCCCTCTACCTTTTATGGACCAAATGCTTGAACGTTTAGCGGGTAATGAATATTACTGCTTTCTTGATGGTTTCTCGGGTTATTTTCAAATACCCATCGATCCCTAAGATCAAGAGAAGACAACATTCACTTGTCCCTATGGCACATTTGCTTATAAACGAATGCCTTTTGGCTTATGCAATGCCCCCGGGACTTTCCAAAGGTGCATGTTGGCTATCTTCCATGATATGATTGAACAAACCATGGAAGTCTTCATGGATGATTTCTCGGTCTTCGGGGATTCCTTCTCTTCCCGCCTTGCCAATTTGGAACGTATGCTTAAGCGGTGTGAAGACACTCGCCTTGTTCTGAATTAGGAAAAATGCCATTTTATGGTAAAAGAAGGCATTGTGCTAGGACACAAAATCTCTAAAGCCGGTCTTGAAGTCGACCGTGCTAAAGTAGATGTCATAGCCAAATTACCTCCACCTTCAACCGTGAAGGGTGTGAGAAGTTTTCTGGGTCATGCGGGCTTCTATCGTCGATTCATTCAGGATTTCTATAAATCGCTCGCCCGATGACCCACCTCTTGGAAAAAGATACTCCTTTTATCTTTTCTAAAGAGTGTCTTGAAGCCTTCAATCTTTTAAAGGATAAGCTAACTAAGGCACCGGTCTTGGTTACCCCTAATTGGGAGCTGCCTTTTGAATTGATGTGCGATGCTAGCGACTTTGCTATTGGTGTGGTTTTGGGCCAACGAGTGAATAAACACTTCCAACCAATCCACTATGCTAGAAAAACAATGACGGGGGCTCAATTGCATTATACGATAACCGAAAAAGAGCTTTTAGCTGTTGTCTATGCTTTTGAGAAATTTCGCCCCTATCTTGTTTTATCTCCAACCATTGTATACACGGACCATTCCGCGTTGAAGTACTTGATGACAAAGCATGATGCTAAGCCAAGACTTCTTCGCTGGGTTTTACTCCTTCAAGAATTCAACATTGAAATTCGTGACAAGAAGGGAGTCGAAAACCTGGCCGCGGATCATCTGAGTCGACTTGAGGATCCATATCAAGGGGATCATCCGAACAAAGAGATTAATGACTCTTTCCCCCTGGAGACCTTAATGTCCATAAATCTCAATCTTGATGGCACCCCGTGGTTTGCGGACATTGCAAACTACTTAGCGGGTGGTATTCTCATCAAAGGGTTAACTTCCCAGAAAAAGAAGAAGTTCTTGAACGATGTTAAGACTTACTTTTGGGATGACCCTTTTCTATTCAAACAATGTGCCGATCTGATCATTCGTCGATGTGTTGACGGACCGGTTGCTTTGGACATTCTCCAAGCGTGCCACAAAGGACCCACCGGTGGTCACTTTGGTCCCAACTACACCGCTAAGAAAGTGTTTGATTCTGGATTCTACTGGCCCACCATTTATCGTGATGCTCACGAAATGGTTAAGCATTGTGATGCTTGCCAACGTCAAGGCAAGATCACACATAAGGATGAGATGCCTCAAAATTTCATACAGGAATGTGAAATCTTTGATGTATGGGGCATCGACTTTATGGGGCCATTTCCATCCTCCAAAGGGAACAAGTACATCCTCGTCGCCGTCGACTATGTTTCTAAATGGGTTGAAGCTAAGGCTCTTCCTCCGAATGATGCGAGGGTGGTTGTGAACTTTTTGAAGCAGCTTTTCGCTCGATTTGGCGTTCCTCGTGCTATCATCAGTGACCGCGGGACTCATTTTTGCAATGATCAATTTGCAAGAGTCATGGCTAAGTATGGTGTCAATCACCGTCTTTCCACCGCCTATCATCCCCAAACCAATGAGCAAGCCGAGATATCCAACCGTGGCTTGAAGAGAATTTTGGAGCGTACTGTGGGAGAGCATCGCGCCGCGTGGGCCGATAAGTTAGATGATGCTCTGTGGGCTTTCCGTACTGCTTACAAGACCCCGATCGGTTGTACACCTTATCGTCTTGTGTACGGAAAAGCCTGCCACCTACCCATCGAGCTGGAGCATAAGGCGTACTGGGCCTTGAAGTGGGCTAACTTCGACATCAACAAAGCCGGTGATCATCGTAAGGTTCAACTCAACGAGCTAAATGAACTGAGGAATGAAGCCTATGAGAACTCGCTGATCTACAAGGAGAAGACCAAGATCATTCATGATGCTAAAATCAAGAACCGAGAGTTCCACGTTGGTGATCAAGTTTTACTCTTCAACTCTCGGTTGAAGATCTTCTCTGGCAAGTTGAAGAGCCGCTGGTCTGGTCCATTCACCGTCGACAAAGTTTTTCCATATGGGACCATTGAGCTTTCTCAGCCGAATGGGCCCAATTTCAAGGTGAATGGCCAGCGTCTGAAGCTGTACTTTGGTTAGGACATCTCTCAAGAGATGATCCCATCCCTCACCACGTTCCCCATGAACTAAAATTGGGTCGAGTTAGGCTCATGACTCGGTGAACAAAAACAAGCGCTTCTCGGGAGGCAACCCATGTTCTATCCTTTACTGCTTTCATAATAAGTGTAGGGGGAGCCTCGCATATGTTTGTTCTCTTGTTTCTTGTGCTGTGCAGGGATTCAACCTTCAAAGATCCACCTTGATGACTTTTGACAAACCGTGATACCGTGTTTCCCATCTTCCCGGTTCTATCCTAAACTCTTGTGATTCAATATTTCATATTTTATATGTTCACATTGAATTCACTTTAGTTGTCCTTTCCTTAGCAAGATTTAAACAAAGTGCACAATGTCCTAAGTGTAGGGGAGTTTACTCACACATGCTCAAACATTGAGGACAATGTTTATCTCAAGTGTAGGGGAGACTTCTATCGAAGTAAGTGGTCTTTTCCATGAATTTGCCCTCATTTTAACCGAAAAATTTGATTTTTCGACATTTTTCAAAATTTTTAATCTATTTTGGCCTAGTTGTATAGTTGTATATGCCTTTGTTATGTTTATTTTCTCTCCATTGCTAGAATAGTTTTTCAATAAAGTGGTTTTAGATTTTTCTTAGTCGTGAACATTTTGACTCAACCCGAGTTTACTTGCCTAAGTCTACTCTAGCTAGTATCCTTAACGTGTTTAAGTCAAGTTTTGCTAGGCTTTTATATAGGGAGCTATAAAACGCGAAAGTCTTAACTCTCACGGGTTAAGAACAAGAACTTTTCGCAAGTTCCTATAATTGATCCTAGAGAGTCGTTTATCAAGGGAACTTTAAAACGCGATTTCTAAACTTGAAAAAGTCTAAGAATTTGCAAGATCCTATAGGCGACTCGAAAACCCAAAACTTTGATTTAATAGGCTAAGCATCCACGAGTCTCATTCCTTGAGATTTTAAACTGTGGAGAACGAGAGATGATAGAGCAAATTATAAGTTCGGTATTCTTTCGTGAATTTATGTGAGTTAATTATGAGCCTATTCTCCCTCCGCTTGTTAATAAATTTATCTGCTAATAAATAAGGTTGTACGATTTAAAAGGTTACTTAGCTTCTAGCCCCAGATCGTTTAAAAGTTGCTCGGTACGGATTAGAGTTCATAGCCAAGGCATAACTTATTAGAGCGGGATGCGAAGATTGGCGAGTCCGAAAAGGCCCTAACAAGGCATGAGGGCTACATTTTGTTGCTAAAGATCCAAAAGTGATGTGAAGAATCATTTATCGAAAATCTATATGAAGGATCAAGACACACGACGAAAAGCAAAAACTCCCCAAAAGTCATGGAGAAGTCTATCCGAAAAGACCCTAACAAGGTATGAGGATAAATAGATCCAAGTCCTAAAAGGAGGCGGATCGTTGTATATCAAAGTCCAAAATAAAGATTGGAGAAAATGAAGAAGTCGTGGTCCAAAGATGAAGAATCTCTCAAAACTTCAAGTGAAGAAATTCCTATTATGAAGAGAAGACCATAATTTCAAGAACGTCTCTCAAAGATTCGAAGTATGAAGTCGCTGCCAAATATCGCTCCGAGAAAGGTCTCAAATCGTGAAGCGAGTTATGCCAAGATATGAACTTTATGAGGTCCCGAGAAGCAGTTTTAAAAGATTTGGTCCTTTAGCTAACTATTGATTAAATCGTTCACTTTATTTTCGGCCTAAATAACTATCGAAATAAGTCAAACAATGCATCCTCGTGATCATTCAAGACAAAAATAAAATATAAGAGATACACCTAGGAATAAGGGAGTCTAAGTGAATAATTGGCCCACATGAGTTCATGATAGTTTGCTAACTTATAATAACAATGATCTCGTTTTTAAGCTTGGTATGGGGAACGTGAAACTTGAGGATGATAAACGTTCATGACTGCCAAAACCAATGTAAGTTTTTAATTTCTTTACTTGTTTCTATCTTTTTATATTTAGTATTTAATAAAGGCCAAGGTGGGTTATTTATGATGGAAAATGTAAACCGTGTTTTAAAATTAATGCATTGCATGAGGGCATTGCAATGGTCAAGTGTAGGGGATTTAATAAGTATGAAAACACTTATCCTTTTACCACTTATTTCCTACGATAACAAGACCAAAACGTGTGATTTATGTCGTAAAAGTCAGAATTATGCGTGGTTTGTGTTTTTATTGTGTTTTAGGAACAAAATATGAAAAAGGAAGAAAACACGGGTTTTCACGGGCTTTTATCGAAGAAAACGGGAAAAGACGAAGTCAAAAGATCAAGAGTGCAAAAAGAACGGAAGTCCAAGGCCTATTCTGAAGATTTATCGAAGAAAAAGTCTAAAGGCGAAAGTTTAACGAAGTCGAAGAACTTAAGTCTAATAGAAGAAGAAAATTAAAAGACAAAGTTCAAATCCCGAGACGACAAAGACAAAGAATTAAAGTCGAGTCGAGAAAACGTGAAGAAAGCAAGGAAGAAGATGCAACACATGCACTCCTTACACCTTCCCTATAAATACCCTCCTAATAGTCATTAGGAGGGTGGTTAGATAGTTTTTAGTTAATTTTCACTTTTTCATTTTTCTAGTTTTTAGAGAGAGAAAGTCTTAAACTTTCTCTCACTAAATTTCATCTTCTTTCTTAATCTTTCAAGATTAAACACTTTGTATTGCTTATTTTTATTAATCAAGTTCTATTTTAAGCTTTAAATCCTTAATCTCATTCTACTTTTCTTTGATTTAAGATTGATTTTGGTGCGATTATCAATAGATCCGTGTTGTTCTTAATGATTTCGTGCTTAAAAAGTTAATCTTTTGATCATTTCAATAGTTTTCATTTGATTAAGCTTTAAGACTTTTGTGCTTATTGGCTTAGTATTATGATTAGCTTATTTACTTTATAAAAATCTTCCTTAAAAAGTTTATGTTTTTATTGTTTGATTGAAAAAGTTGTTTGATTTCGAGTTAGATAAGTTGATTAGTGCTTATTTGATCCGGTTTAATCATTGATTCGGCTTAGTTTGGTGAAAAGCTTATCATATAGCTTATTTCATTAGCTTAACCGAATTCCACAATTTTAGGAAAGGGTACAACTCCCCTTTCCGATTGGTTTTTCCGAGCAGCCCAAATCCCACCCTTTCCGATTGAACCCTAATCGGAAAAGGGTTTGTAGATTCCGACGGTAGCCCCATTCTGATATTCCGATTGGTAGATTTGTTTAGTATTCCGATTTGGGTCTTCGTTTAGTATTCCGATTGAGACTTTTGGCTTATATTCCGATCTGACTCCTTGTTGAACTTTCCGATTGGTGGGCTTGCACTTTATTCCGATTGTAGCCTAGTTGGACATTCCGATTGCCCCTATTTCGTGGATATTCCGATCAGTTACCTTCCACCATTATTCCGATCAACCGATCGGAAAACATTCCGATCGGGGCTTCTTTTGGCTTGTTTTGGTGTACTCCGTTCTTACTTTCTTATAGTACTTTTCAACTAAGTTTTTATTTTTAGAGTATTTTCCAAGTGTTAGTTTTATTTAAATGTGCTAGTACTTTTCCATCGTTGCTTTTAAGTTTTCAAGCTTTTATGTTTAATCGTCATTTTAATATTAATTTTTATTCTTCCATTTTACTCAACGACACTTTAATTACTTGCTAATAGTTTAAAACAAATCAACCAAACCATTCTCTTGATTCACCAAAAGACGATTGAGTCGCACTTAAGACCGGTTTTCAATTCGAAAAGACTAGGGACTACAATATTTCATACTTGGTTGCAAACTCCAAGTATTAATGTGGATTGTTTAATGCTCGGAAAAATGGCTCCTTCCTTGCAAAGGAAATTTGAGCTATTTACTCCAAAACAAATGCTTGAAGAGCTCAAAGCAATGTATGAAAAGCCTCAAGCTGTGGAGATCTACGACTTGGTAGATGCTTTGCACAGTTGTAAGCAAGCCCCTGGGAAATCCGTTAGTGCACATTATCAAGAGATGAAGGGTTACATGGAACAGCTCATCGCACTAGGGAAGTCCTACGACAATGATATGGCAATTAACCTAATCAACAGGTCTCTTAATCAGGAATTTAATGATTTCGTTAGGAATTTTAATATGCATTGCGTGGGGAAGACAGTTAATGACTTGCACGCAATGCTCGTTGACTATGAAAAGGGTCTAAAGGACAAGACAGGTACATCTGCTCCTACCCCTCCTATGCTTTATGTACAAAAGGGTGGAGTGAATAAGCCAAAACCGCACAAGAACAACAAGAAGGGCAAAGGCAAGGGTGATAAAGGGCAAACAAGTTGCGACTTATTCTAAACCCAAGCATAAATTTGTCAAGAAGAAATCTCAGAAGTAACAGTTTTGAAATTAGTCGGGTTTAATTTAATGTTTTAAGGTGGTTAGGGTACTTAGGAGTACAATTGGACTTTCAAATGAACATGAGAGTTAGTTTATATATTATATAAGATATCTGAAGGAGGGCTAATCAATTGGGATAGTGTAAGACCCTCTTAACATAAAAACTCTAATAAAAAATTGTGAATCTCAAACCCTAATCCATCATAGTAGGTTACAAATACGTAAATTAACGTTAATCAACCTAGTTTAATTACGTACCTTTAAATCCTGAGCATAAATCCAATTCTTCTTGATCCTCCATTGCTATTTGACTGACTTAGAGTTTAACTTAAGGTTTATGAGTCGTTTTTGGGGTCTTGGGGTGTTTATATATGCTTTGGTAACCTCCTGATCAAGTTTAGGCCCAATTAGGACTCCTATATGGTAATTATCTTTTTTTATTAAAATATTCTGCTATGGGGCCCACAATTCCGACTCCCCCTTCATTATTTTATTAATTTAATTTCTATTAACTTATAATTACCATTAGTTAACATCTAGACCCTTCGGGATCAAAACCGGACACCTATTCGCTAATTTTTCGACTTTCTACGTAATTTCCGAACTAACCGTAATTTCTAAAAGTTTCTAATTATGGAAAGTATCTATAAAACTTATCCTAACCATATAGTATATACTTAATACATACATACAATATAATATAGTATAATATATACGTACACGAAACCTTGTAAAAATGATATCCGAACTTTCATGCAGTTCATTTCTAAACTCATATCATTTTCAACCCGTACCATGATTTACAAATCATGTACCTCATTTCATCCATTCTCATCCCCAAAATCACACATATAAACAAATAAATTACATAAATCTCATATTCACACAAAATACCCCAAAAATAAGACTAAGTGACGATGTGACAACCCCGGTTTTTGAGGTTCGTCACTTAGTCATATTTTTGGGGTATTTTGTGTGACTATGTGATTTATGTGATTTATTTCTTTATATGTGTGATTTTGGGGATGAGAATGGACGAAATGAGGTACATGATTTGTAAATCATGGTACGGGTTGGAAATGAAATGAAATGAAATGAGTTTAGAAATGAACTGCAGGAAAGTTCGGATATCGTTTTTACAAGGTTTCGTGTACGTATATATTATATTATATTATGATGTATGTTTGTATTAAATATATATTGTATGGTTAGGATAAGTTTTAGAGATACTTTCCATAATTAGAAACTTTTGGAAATGACGGTTAGTTCGGAAATTACGTAGAAAGTCGAAAAATTAGCGAATAGGTGTCCGGTTTTGATCCGGAAGGGTCTAGATGTTAACTAATGGTAATTATAAGTTAATAGAAATTAAATTAATAAAATAATTAAGGGGAGTCGGAATTGTGGGCCCCATAGCAGAATATTTTAATAAAAAAAAAGATAATTACCATATAGGAGTCCTAATTGGGCCTAAACTTGACCAGGATGTTACCAAAGCATATATTAACACCCCAAGACCCCAAAAACGACTCATAAACCTTAAATTAAACTCTAAGTCATTCAAATAGCAATGGAGGATCAAGAAGAGTCGGATTTATGCTCAGGATTTAAAGGTACGTAATTAAACTAGGTTGATTAACGTTAATTTACGTATTTGTAACCTACTATGATGGATTAGGGTTTGGGATTCATAATTTTTTATTAAGGTTTGTTAATGATCTGTAATTAATAATATAATTAATGGGTTTTTATCAATTGAAATCGTTTTAAGGTTTTAATTAGGGTTTATGTATGATTAATTAGATTAATTTTGAGAAAATCGTTTTTAAAAACTGGGCAGAATTTTGGTTCATTGTTTTGATCATATCTAGAGTTCTACAAACTTTTAGTTTTCGAATCTTATGTCTTTGAAAAGGTAATTGAGTTGTCTTTCAAATGCAAGAAACTAGAATTCAATTGGAGGTCAGGAAGTGGGTCAAAAATAGGTTACAACAGTCGGAGGTCAAAACAGTTTTGAAATCAGTCGGGTTTAATTTAATGTTTTAAGGTGGTTAGGGTACTTAGGAGTACAAATGGACTTTCAAACGAACATGAGAGTTAGTTTATATATTATATAAGATATCTGAAGGAGGGATATTCAATTGGGATAGTGGAAGACCCTCTTATCATAACAAACTTTCATATGTTCAAAATCAGTAAATTTTAGATAGATAAAAGTATATATATATATATATATATATATATATATATATAAATATATATATATATATATATATATATATATATATATATATATATATATATATATATATATATATATATATATATATATATATATATATATATATATATATATATATATATATATATATATATATATATATATATATATATATATATATATATATATATATATATATATGGAGGCCTTAACAGTAGCTTTAAGGTTGAGGCCAAATAGGAGAGTTAGCTAACATATGTAGGGACATAGGGTTTCTTTTACAGGGCATGTTATTTTGGTTAAGGGGGTGTTCGACCCATAGTTTGAAGTATGAAAAACGGGACTGTTTTGGGTAAAATGTTAACAGAACGAGTTATAAACTAAACTAAGTTAAGGGCTTTATAGAGGAGTGTAATGAGATGCATATGGAATATAAATAGGGTTAAGTTGTAGGAGAAGGTTAGATATCCATCATAGATTGATGAGCCATTTTGGTATGTGGTTCGTGTCTTGATTGTATACATTTGTGTGTTTAGATTTTTGCTAGAGCGCAGATATTTGGAGAAGCTTGATCAGGTGAGTTTCATAGTCCCATGTCTTTTTATGATTTGAATTCCAGATGGGATGGAAGAGACACTCGTTATGGTTTTGTAAATTGTTGCTGTGAATGTTTTATGATTGGTGATGGACTTGTGTGTACTTATGTGATTAACTGATAATTGATTCATGATTGTTTTGTGATTTGACTTGGTACCAAGGGGATGTTGACAAGGCGGGGCCTTCGGATTGGTTCATAGGTTTATGGGCGCCTATGGGACCATGGAGTTTGGTAAGGCTGGGAGCCTTGTAATTGTTGTGAATGGTTAAATCTTGAATGTTAGTTGTTAATGCACATTTGTAACACATTGTCCATATATTTTTATTGTTGGTTGTTATTCACAGCTTATTATAACTGATTTGAGGTTGGAGTCTAAACCTATGACTCTCACCAACTTTATGTTGACGTGTTTTAGTGTCTCTTTTAGGTGAGAATGTGGTTAAGCATGATAATAGGAGTGGCTAGCTTTGGAGGCTTAGGATTGCATTTGGAAGAACCCCCTTTCCGCTTAGTCTTTATTTGATGTTTGAATAAGGGATACTTTGTTGACATCTATATGTTTGCTTTGTTTATGTTAATTGTTTGTCTCGGGTAAGTGGTAGACTGTTACCTACTTACCTAGACTCATGCATTGTTGAGATATTGTCATGACATTTGTGTCACCATTTTATGACATTTCTTATTTCATTTAATTATCTCTATAGACACGCCATGTTGTGATGATATCCATACGTCGCGCCCCATATACCACCATGGTGGGGGTGTGACAGAATGGTATCAGAGACAGGTTATATAGAATTAGGTTGCCTAGTCTCGTAGCCTAGTCTATAGCTTAAGGGTCCTCGCATATAGGCATCGTAGGAGTATGTGTGCATTTGATATTAATTGAAGTTTTTTCTGGATGACATTGGGTTTTACTTGGAATGTTTGTTAAGTTTTGACTAGTATTGGTTGAACCATAGTAGTTCATACTTAGCCACGTGTTATTTTCTTTTCGGGTTGTGACTAGTGCGGGTTGAACCATAATCGTCCACGCTAGTCATTGTTGTATTTTGCTTAAATTGTACATTATAGTACATAATTTGGTACATGGTAGTTTTTGTCTTTGTTGAGTTATTTTATGTACCTGAGGTATAGTATTTTTTTTCTTTTGATGTTTAAGTCATGTTCCCTAAGAATCATGTGGTGGTTCGAGTTACTAGGAGTAGGTGGATAGGAAGGATTTTAAGTTGTTCCCACTCTGATGGGCATGATTTATAATTGATTATGTTTTCATTTTGGATTATGTCTATGTTGTTTTAGCTAGACTATGGATTTCTGTATTCCAAGATTTTTGACTATGTTATTTTAATAGTTGGAGTTTTTGACCTTATTGTTTATGTGGCTATGTGCTTAGGTGAGTTGATGGAGGTAGGTGTTATGTGTTGTATTGATTCTTATAAGTGTCATCATAGGAGGGAGTGCATTGGGGAAAGGGTAATTGTATAATTATGGTGGCCAACATAGTTATACAAGTACCACAACTTCAATGGATTCCTAAGTATGATTGGATGACAGAGGGTTAATACATGATTGTATAGTAGATGTTGGACGGATTTAAGTATATCTATCCCGATATGCCTACATATGTATGATCCCTCGCCATTATCGATTGTATCCGTAGTAGGGTTTGCTAGCTCGCTTCTTTTTAGGTATTCAACCTCTGTTGTGGCGTATTCTTCGAGTTTCCTATTTCACGTGTCCGTTTTAAAATGGTGTCCTTGGTGTTAAGTATATTGAAATAAATTGGGATTTCTTTTAGGATAATGAAATCTTTTGTGTTGAGTCTTACATTTCTTTTGGTCGGTATATATTGAAAAAAAAAGACTTTGAAATATACTATAGAGTTAGATAGTTGGTTGTATTCGGTAAAATAAGGGTATGGTGTAGGAGTCGTGTTTGCAACAAGATATAACATAATTTTTTTTATGTAGTCAACACTTATTTATTTTAAATTCTAAAAGACCTTTTTAAAATAAAGCAAAATAAAATTTTCCTACTTAAATATTTCATATAAGTGAGTTTAATTGATATACGTCATTTATAATTATATATACAAGACTAAACAAAGTTCAAGAAAATTTCACATACATTTATTTCTTTTCATTTAAAAAGGATTACGTTAATTACTAAGATGATTCTTTAGTTTTTAAAACAACTAGTATAAAATTGTTTTGGTCATAACTTGTTCGTTTTTAAAACTTTTTGGGTGATTCAAAAGCCTAAAATTATGTACTCGGAACGTACTTTTAAAATATTCAGAATGTATAGTCATGGGAGGTCATTACCCTGGTCGAAATTGTTGTACAAGTGTCGGGTTCAAGGTTGAGTTTCGAATAGTAGTTTTTAAACTTATGATTTGGGATGTTCCGAGTACCTAGCCCTTGAGTTGAGTCTTGTGATCGTATAGAGGGTTGTTTGTAGATCGTTTGAGTCACATAGATGTGGAGAGGTAAAGAAAAATATTCTTTTATGGAAAGTCGATGTCGTGTAAGGTTTAAAAAAATATATCGCGGGGCGTAATATGTTTTGGTTGCCATTGGGTGTTTCTTGGATTATTTTTTTGTTGTCATGGGTAATTTTGAATTGATACATGTTTTGGGTTTGAGTTTTCTTTTGAGTCTCGTGGTTTTCGACTTGTTTCAACTGGTGCACGTGAAATGTCGTTAGTTATCCGTAGTTTTGGTTCGTTGGTCGTGTCTGGTGGGTTCCAGATATAGTTTTGGTTTTGTATTAATTGAGAGCATTGATATAGTCATATGAGAGAATAGTTGGAATGCCCTTTGTGATGGGGAAAGAGTTAGAAGTTCGTAGAAAGACGAACTAATGTGGTCATGAGGTCTCTTAGGAGTGCCAAGGGAGATGAATAGAGATTTGTATAAAGTATGGATATTGGCACAAGTAACACATCATATAGAATGTTGGAAGGGGATGTGATATTTCAAAGGTACTTGTGATATTCGTTAGGTATGTAAAATTTTCCGAAAATTTCTTAAGATTTAGTAGGTTTACCTAATATCTTGAAGTAGAACCATGAACAGAGCCAGTAGAAAGAGCAAGACGAGTTGTAGTTAGTGCCTTTCCAAGGCAATTGTTGATGGAATGATTTTAAAGACAAGAGTTGTTAGAAATTTCAAGGGATTCAAGATAAAGGTTGAGTTGCCTAGTAGTAAATGTGATGTGAAAGCGGTTGGATGAGTTGATAAGAAGGAGTATCAATCTTTTAGAATGTGTGAAATTTCACGAGTAGAAAGAAGTAGAAACTTGTTTGTGTTGCTGCCAAGAGAGCATGCAGGGATGATGTTAAGAATGTTGAATGGATGCTTTTGGGTTTACGGTTATGCATTTGGCTTCACCAAAGCACTAGCGGTTTTCATGGAGTCAATGAATCGAGTGTGCATGACCGTATATAAACAAGTTGTCATCAGGAGTATCGACGACATGTTGATCTACTGAAAGTCTAAGAAGGAGACTGAGGCGAATTATGTGTTGGTTTTAGAGTGGTTTAGAAAAAGGAATTATACGTGAGATTTTCAAGTGTGAGTTTTAGTATTAAGTTTACCATGATGAGTAGTTAGAGATGATGGTATATCATGGAATCAGCAAGGGGCGAAGTGAAGAAGGATGAGGAAGCATTTTGGAGGCTGAAGAGGTGGATTGGATAATGATTAGATCCTGGCATTATCGGAAGGACTGGATGAATTCGTGAAGCATGACGATACGTGGAGCAAGGATTTGGATGCGTACGAGGATGACAAAGAAAGGCGATTGCTTATACGTTGCAGGAACTGGAGATTTAGAACAACTAGATAAGACTTAGTTAGTAGAGTAATAACTAGATTTTACTTAGTTGTGAAAGTTCGTTAAACCGATCTTTTCGAATTGATTACAAGTTGAAAGTGCGACTCAATCGTTCTTGGTGGAAAATAAAATGGTTTGATTATCTATTTTTAAACTAAAAGCAAAGATTAAAATGTCGTTGAGTAAAAATAAAATCTTTAAAAATTAAACTAAATTACGAGTTAAAAGTAAATGATTAAAAACTTAATGTTGAATTTAAAACTTAAAACTTTGTAAAACTTAAAAACTTAAACCATCAGAATGTAACAAATGGATTCTGTCAGAATGTAATGAAAACAAAACCATCGGAATAATAGAAAATGAAAGCTATCGGAATAATGCTGTCTGAATAACCATCGGAATAAATGTAAATTAATTCTATCGGAATTCAGTTCTATCTGAATGTCAATTCTGTCGGAATATCAAGGAAAGTATCAGAATGTATGACAAGGGGACTATCGGAATAATGGTAAAGCAAAAGTATCAGAATAACAAACAACTACCCCCGTCGGAATGTTGATCGGAATAACAACTGGAATCATAAACCCTAATCCGATAGCAAGGTATTGGAATAATAGTGAACCTGTCAGAATATGGTTAATAAAAATTGGACAGCTTTTCGTCTTAAAATAGCCTTAAGACCCGTCGCAATATACGATCACAATGAGCGATCGCAATCACGATCGGAATAAGGGAGAAATACACTTGATCGCAAAGTAAAACCCTAAGGGTTATTGCGATCACAATGGATCCGTCTGAATAAGCGTCGCAATATGTAAACCCTATGATTGTGATGGAAATGCCACAATATTCGGATGAATGCAATAAGCTAATAAACCAATAAGCACTTCTAAAAAGAACAATTAACAAAAACTTAACCAACTCAATAAGCACAAATTTGAAAACTTTTAAAATACGAAATAAGCAAACTTTATGAATCAAACTTTAAAAAGACTAAAATTTTTAAGAAAACTAAAAGGTAAATAAGCTACATACTAAATAAGCCAAAAAGCATAACAAGATTCAAGCTTAATCGTATAAAGACTTATATAGGATTAAAAAGATAAACTTTTAAATCACATAAACATCAAGATTAAACAAAATCAAAGATAGATTTCGGATCAAACAAGTAAAAATCAAGAAAGGTAGAAAGAGATTGAATATGAAAAACTTAACTTGAACTTGTAGATTAAAAGATTCAAAAATACAAGATTGACATAAAGCTTGAAAATGAACGAAAGAAAAGATGAAGTTTTGGTGAGAGAAAGTTAAAACTTTCTCTCTCTAAAATGAAAAACTACCAAAAAGAAAAATAAACTAGCTAACACCCTCCTAATGTGTCATTAGGAGGGTATATATAGGAGGTGGGGAGTGCATGTGTGCTTCCTTCTTTCTTTCTTTCCGTCTCGACTCGATTTAAATTCTTTGTCTTTCTCGACGTCGTCTCGGGATTTGTCGACATAAATTGAACTTGTCTTAGAATTTTCTTCTATAATTAGACTTCAGTTCTTCGACTTCATTAAACTTCCGTCTTTAGACTTTTTCTTCGATAAATCTTCAGAATAGGCCTTGGACTTCCGTTCTTTTTACACTCTTGATCTTTTGACTTCGTCTTTTGTCTTTTTTCGATAAAAGCCCGTGATAGCCCAAGTTTTCTTCCTTTTGCATATTTTTATCCTGAAACATAATAAAAACACAAACCACGCATAATTCCGACTTTTACGACATAAAATACATGTTTTGGTCTTGTTATTAATGGAAATAAGTGGTAAAAGGATAAGTGTTTTCACACTTATTATAGAGCTGTATTGTTAGATGTGCCTAGAATGATAGAGGCATTTGGTGTACGAGACGTAGAGAATAATCTATACGGATCATGAACATCTCCAACACATATTAAGTCCTTTGGATTAAACATTTGGCAACAGTGATGGGTGGAGTTAAGTGATGAAGGAAAATTGCAAGGCCAAGTACCATCTGGGAAGGGAAAGCATAGTTAATGAGACATGGAATAAGAGGGATGAAGTGATGCTGAGACAAAATTTAGCTATATGGATGACGTGTTAGGAGGGTTTTGATGAAGGATGTAAGCTGCACGAGTAGTTTTCTAAAGCAGAGAATGCGTCAACATTTATGTTACGTAGCTTGGACAATCATATAGAGAAAAGGGATATAGGCTATACTTCCTACATAGATAGGAGTAGCATAGAAAAGGAGTCGATAGACTGAATAATTCAGGCCATATTCTAAGAGGAATGAGAAGTCAAGTAGTTGAGGAGTTGGAAGGATTGCGTACGGATGTGATGGGATAGGAGTATCTGCATAAAAATTTGCCTAAGAAGTATGGAATGCTTTATGAAGGATTATGGCAAGGGAATAAATGATGGGAAGTAAGCATAGTATACCGTTGATAGACTAATGGTTGGTATGAACATACCACTAGGATAATGGAGGAAGACTCCTAGAGCATAGGCGTGTGGTTTGGATATTGTTGGAGAATGTATTTTATTTAGGAAGAATTCTTCTACAAAGAGAGTCACTAGTGAGAGGGGTGTATTCCTCACTGATGAGAATGTAGGGAATAAAAGAGGATCGCCTAAATTATTGGCTGAAGATGAGATAGAAGATGGTATGGAAATTAAGACTACGGAGAGACAAGCAAGAAGTAGTATGGAGGAAGAATGGCTCGAGGGAGCAAAGGGTTGTCAAGATAGTGTAGTGATATAGAAGGGAAAACCGTTAGGTCTGGTGATAGGAAATGTAGTAGAAACTGCTGGAGTTAGTCCATAGAAGATGAGGTGGATCACCGCTACGGTCTGGTGAAGTTAGAAGCAGTCAACATATTGGACCGGAGTTAGAACGAAAAACTACAAGAGGTGGTGACAGTGCTTAAGTAGAGGTTGAAAATGGCAAAGGACCGACAAGAGAGTTGTGTGGACAAGAGGCGTAAGCCGTTGGGATTTAAGATTGGGGATAAGGTTATGCTATAGGTTTCACCATGGAAAGAAGTGACGTGGTTTGGGATGAAAGGGAAGTTAACACCTTGAATCATGGGTCCGTTCGAAATCCTTGAAAGGATTGGACCAGTGGCTTATAGGTTGAGGAATTACTGGGAGAATTTAGTAGTGTGCATGATGTATTTCGTGTATCAAGCTTGAGGAAATGCTTAGCAAGAACCGACTTGCAAGTACCGTTAGAAGATATTAGTATGGATACGAGTCTTCGTTTTCATCGAAGAACCGGTAGAGATTTTAGGTCGTGAAGCTAAGACGTTGGAAAAAAGGGTAATATACTGTAGTTATGGTTAGATGGAATTTGGAACGTGGACTAGAGTTCACATGGGAACGGGAAGGATTTATGAGGAACAAGTATCCTTAGATATTTGATAATGATGATCCTAAGGAGTAAATCTCGGGACGAGATTTCTATTAGGAGGGAGTGATGTGACAACCCCGGTTTTTGAGGTTCGTCACGTAGTCTTATTTTTGGGGTATTTTGTGTGACTATGTTATTTATGTGATTTATTTGTTTATATGTGTGATTTTGGGGATGAGAATGGACGAAATGAGGTACATGATTTGTAAATCATGGTACGGGTTGGAAATGAAATGAAATGCAATGAGTATAGAAATGAACTGCAGGAAAGTTCGGATATCGTTTTTACAAGGTTTCGTGTACGTATATATTATATTATATTATATTGTATGTATGTATTAAGTATATATTATATGGTTAGGATAAGTTTTAGAGATACTTTCCATAATTAGAAACTTTTGGAAATGACGGTTAGTTTAGAAATTACGTAGAAAGTCGAAAAATTAGCGAATAGGTGTCCGGTTTTGATCCGGAAGGTTCTAGATGTTAACTAATGACATTATAAGTTAATAGAAATTAAATTAATAAAATAATGAAGGGGGAGTCGGAATTGTGGGGCCCATAGCAGAATATTTTAATAAAAAAAGATAAATACCATATAGGAGTCTTAATTGGGCCTAAACTTGACCAGGAGGTTACCAAAGCATATATAAACACCCCAAGACCCCCAAAAACGACTCATAAACCTTAAATTAAACTCTAAGTCAGTCAAATAGCAATGGAGGATCAAGAAGAGTTGGATTTATGCTCATGATTTAAAGGTACGTAATTAAACTAGGTTGATTAACGTTAATTTACGTATTTGTAACCTACTATGATGGATTAGGGTTTGAGATTCATAATTTTTGATTAGGGTTTGTTAATGATCTGTAATTAATAATGTAATTAATGGGTTTTTATCATTGTAAATCGTTTTTAGGTTTTAATTAAGGTTTATGTATGATTAATTAGATTAATTATGAGAAAATCGTTTTTAAAAACTGGGCAGAATTTTGGTTCATTGTTTTGATCATATCTAGAGTTCTACAAACTTTTAACTTTCGAATCTTATGTCTCTGAAAAGGTAATTGAATTTTATTTCAAATGCAAGAAACTAGAATTCAATTGGAGGTCTGTAAGTGGGTCAAAAATAGGTTACAACGGTCGGAGGTCAAAACAGTTTTGAAATCAGTCGGGTTTAATGAAATGTTTTAAGGTGGTTAGGGTACTTAGGAGTACATATGGACTTTTAAACGAACATGAGAGTTATTTTATATATTATATAAGATATCTAAAGGAGGGATAATCAATTGGGACAGTGGAAGACCCTCTTATCATAACAAACTTTTCATATGTTCAAAATCAGTAATTCTGGATAGATAAAAGTATATATATATATATATATATATATATATATATATATATGGAGGCCTTAATAGTATCTTTAAGGTTGAGGCCAAATAGGATAGTTAGCTAAAATATGTAGGGACATAGGGTTTCTTTTATAGGGCATGTTATTTTGGTTAAGGGGGTGTTCAACCCATAGTTTGAAGTATGAAAAACGGGACTGTTTTGGGTAAAATATTAACAGGACGAGTTATGAACTAAACTAAGTTAAGGGCTTTATAGAGGGGTGTAATGAGATGCATATGGCATATAAATAGGGTTAAGTCGTAGGAGAAGGTTAGATATCCATCATAGATTGATGAGCCATTTTGGTATGTGGTTCGTGTCTTGATTGTATACGTTTGTGTGTTTAGATTTTTGCTAGAGCGCGGATATTTGGAGAAGCTTGATCAGGTGAGTTTCATAGTCCCATGTCTTTTTATGATTTGACTTCCAGATGGGATGGAAGAGACACTCGTTATGGTTTTGTAAATTGTTGCTGTGAATGTTTTATGATTGGTGATGGACTTGTGTGTACTTATGTGATTAACTACTAATTGATTCATGATTGTTTTGTGATTTGACTTGGTACCAAGGGATGTTGACAAGGCGGGGCCTTGGGATTAGTTCATATGTGTATGGGCGCCTATGGGACCATGGTGTTTGGTAATGATGGGAGCCTTGGAATTGTTGTGAATGGTTAAATCTTGAATGTTAGTTGTTAATGCACATCTGTAACACATTGTCCATATATTTTTATTGTTGGTGGTTATTCACAGCTTATTATAACTGATTTGAGGTTGGAGTCTAAACCTATGACTCTCACCAACTTTACGTTGACGTGTTTTAGTGTCTCTTTCAGATGAGAATGTGGTTAAGCATGATAATAGGAGTGGCTAGCTTTGGAGGCTTAGGATTGCATTTGGAGGAACCCCCTTTCTTCTTAGTCTTTATTTGATGTTTGAATAAGGGATACTTTGTTGACATCTATATGTTTGCTTTGTTTATGTTAATTGTTTGTCTGGGGTAAGTGGTAGGACTGTTACCTACTTACCTAGACTCATGCATTGTTGAGATATTGTCATGACATTTGTGTCACCATTTTATGACATTTCTTATTTCATTTAGTTATCTCTATAGACACGCCATGTTGTGATGATATACATACGTCGCACCTCATATACCGCCATGGTGGGGTGTGACAGATGAGACTTGTCACCATTGAAAATCAAGTGGTCACTGGAAGAGGAACTGCCCTCTTTATCTCGAGGAATTGCGAGAAATAAAGAAGAAGGCTGAGCTTGATGTTGCAGCGTCTTCATGTAAATTATATTTGATAGAGTTATTTAATCTTACATACAAATCAAATTCCTGGGTATATGATACGGGGTGTGGTATTAACATTTGTAATACTATGCAGTGATTTGAGTTGGAGAGGAAGCTTACCTATGGGGAACAATTTCTACATGTGGGCAATGGCGCACAAGTAGCGGTTGAAGCTATAGGAACGTTTAATCTAGTTTTACCTTCGGGTCTAGTACAGAGATTAAATAATTGTCATTTTGCACCTAAAACTGTTAGAGGTGTTATTTCCTTCTCTTGTATGTTGGATCTTGGATTTATTCACACTATTGATAATAATAGAATTTTTGTTTTCAAAGATGGTTTATTCTATTTGGATGCAATTTCTGTGAATGGTGTTTTTGAAATTAACATACATGATAATAATTCCAAGAGAAAGATTGATTCTGTATTTAGCATGAATAAGAAGAGAAAGTTAGACAAGAACTCTTCTTATCTTTAGCATTGTAGACTTGCCCATATTGGGAAGACTCGCATACAAAAGCTTCAACGTGATGGTCTTTTGGAAAATATTAATGATGAATAATTTGATAAATGTGAGTCTTGTATCTCTGGAAAGATGACCAAGAAACCTTTTAATAGCAATATTGAAAGGGCTACCGATCTACTTGGTCTAATACACACTGATGTGTGTGGACCACTTATACATGTGTCAAGGAAAGGTGCTAGCTACTTCTTAACATTTACGGATGATTATATCTGATATGGTTATGTTTATTTACTTAAGCATAAACATGAGGTATTTGAAACATTCAAAGTGTTTAAAGCGAAAGTAGAACTGCAACTAGGAAAGAAGATTAAAGCTCTTCGTTCTGATCGAGTTTATGAATATTTAAGTCAAGCGTTTAAAGATTATTTAAGTGAGAACGGAATTGTTCAGAAACTTACTTCTCCATATAATCTACAACAAAATGGTGTATCTGAAAGGAGAAATCGTATATTATTGGATATGGTGTGATCTATGTTTAATCTTACAACTTTACCTTTATCCTTTTGGGATTATGCTTTAGAATCTGTTGTTCGTATTCTGAATATGGTTCCCACAAAGAAGGTGGATAAGACACCATATGAATTATGGCATGGCAAAAGGCCATATTTGTCTTATTTGAAAATATGGGGTGGTGAGGCGTATGTGAAACGTCACTCTGGAGATAATCTCCAACAACGCTCAGTAAAATGTATCTTTGTAGGTTACCCTAAGGAAATTATGGGTTACTACTTTTATTATCCGGCTGAGAACAAAGTTGTTGTGGCTCGGTATGGAGACTTCCTTGAAAATGATCTTGTAAATCAACAATTCAGTAGGAGAAACTATGATCTTGAAGAAATTCAAGAAGATACATTACCTTCTGAAAATACTAGCGAAGAAATTCTAATAGATCCAGAAAGTCTGGGAGCTCCACCAGAATTAATTCCTCTGCGTAGGTCTGCAAGGACTATACGTGCGCCAAGAAAACTATGTCTGAACATAGAGGATGAGGAGGAGGAAGTAGGGGATCTTGGTGAACCTGCTAACTATAGATCCGCAATGCTTGATCCAAAAAATTTAAAATGGATAGTTGCGATGAATGAGGAAATGAAATCCATGAAAATCAACGATTCTTGTAGATGCACCTAAAAATGCTAAAGTAGTGAAAAATAGGTCGATTTTCAAGAAGAAAACCGACATGGATTGTGAAGTACAATCCTATAAAGCACGTTTAGTGGCTAAAGGTTTTACTCAAACTTTTGGCGTAGACTACGAGGAGACATTTTCTCCGGTAGCAGACTTACGAGCTATTAGGATTCTCGTAGCTATAGCAGCATACTATGACTATGAGATATGGCAAATGGATGTTAAAACTGCCTCTTGAACGGTCGCTTAGATGAGGAAATCTATATGCAACAACCAGAAGGGTATGTTGATCCTAAATATCCAAAACGCGTGTCCAAACTTCAAAGATCTATTTATGGCTTGAAGTAAGCATCATGTCAATGGAATAAGCGATTTGATGAAGAAATCAAAAAGTTCGGATTTATTCAAAATCGTGATGATCTATGTGTATATCACAAAGCTAGTGGGAGTGATGTAGTGTTTCTAATTTTATATGTCGATGACATATTGATCATGGGAAGTAACATTCCAAGACTTAAGGAAGTTAAGGATTATCTTGGTAAATGTTTTCTTATGAAGGATTTGGGAGATGCTGCATATATTCTGGGAATTAAAATCTATCGAGATAGGAAAAGACGGTTATTTGGTCTTAGTCAAGATGCTTATATTGATAAGATATTGAAGAAGTATAACATGCATAATTCCAAGAAAGATTTTCAAGCTATGGAAGTTAAGCATGAATTAAGTCATGAGTTAGATGCATCAACACCCAAAGAGGTGGCTTACATGCAGAAGGTGCCTTATGCTTCGGCTGTAGGATCTATTATGTATGCTGTAAGAGGCACAAGGCCTGATGTGGTGTTTGCTCAGAACTTGGTCAGTAGATACCAACATAATCCGGGGAAGCTCCACTGGACTGCTGTTAAACATATACTGAAGTATTTGAGGAGTACGAAAGATATGTTTTTGGTATTTGGGGGTAAACCAGACACAGAACTAAATGTTACAAGTTTTTGTGATGCGCCCTGGCAATGTGATAAAGACGATACGAAGTCTCAGATGGGTTACATGTTTGTCATCAATGGAGGAGCAGTTGACTAGAAGATCAAGAAGCAGACAACCATTGCTATGCATGCAACTCAATCGGAGTACATGGCCGCTTCAGAAGCCGCAATGGAAGCAGTTTGGATTAGGAAGTTTATTGGAGATCTTGGAGTGATGCCTTCAATTAAAAAACCTATTGATATGTATTGCGAAAATTCTGCTGCAATTATATTTGCCAATGATCCTGGAGTCATGAAAGGCGCCAGACACTTTAAACATAGATATCACTACGTACGAGAACAAGTGGAAGCTCGTGAAATAAAATTAATAAAAGTTCACATAGATGATAACGTAGCCGATCCTTTTACTAAGGCTTTGCCTAGACCAAAGGTAGTTAAGCATGCCAAGGCTATTGGGCTGCAACTAGCTAGCGAATTCATGCAATAAATCTGTTGATTAGTATTTGGATAAAGGATGTTAAAATATTATTGAATTGATGAAATAAAGATTGAGTTTTGTTTATTTTCTATTATTTGATTTTATATACTATTTTACATGTTTTATATCCATGAATAAATTGTTATGTTCTAAATGTCCGTTGCCGATTAATAATATGGGAGTATTATTAAACTAAAACAATTCAAAATAGTGACAGCAGAGTATACTTGAAAGTATATTGGTCAATTTTGGATGATATTTGATGGATCAAATATTGGACTTATCCCAACTATATGATTTTACTTTATGGATCTTTGTCATTAAGTAAATAATAAATAGTTATCCTTGGACCTGAGACACCAGGAAACTGTCATGAATGTAGTGTATTTCTGTGAGATAACCTAAATCTAAACGTAGCTGGTAGCTATAAGGATTATTTTCAGAAGTTTTGCAAAGTTTGTAAGTTTCGCTTGTATTCAAAATGGGACTTGTTTCCTTCAAAATTATTTTTGAAGTATAATACAGCTGGACCCCTCGGGGGAGTAGTAAGATGTTTGTGTAGCCACACCCAAATGTGTTTTGGTAATCTTGCTATATCCGTAAACGAGAAACAGAATGGTTAATGAAGAAATGACTGAGATCCATATCCTATTAACGTTGTATTTGAAATGAAAGGATAATAATAATGATGATGTATCATAAAAAAAGTTTTGTCCAGGAGACCTTACTCGAGTTGTACTAGTGACATTGTTAGTGTAACTAGACGCTAATCAATGTGATCATGATATTTGAATTTTGTCCAACTGGGAGCTGAAAGTTTATGGACATAAAATTTAAATAGTCGTGTGATAGGATCGAACTCGCGATTACAGGATTGCACACAATACGTAAAGGATTAATTGATTTTAATAAATATATTTATTATATTTATTAAATATAAATCGAGCTTATTTAACGATCATTAACAATTAAAAGTTAAGTGTAAACGAGCGTTATAGAATTAAATATAATAGAAAACAAGAAACGGAAAGTTTCGGAAACCCCTTTGGGGGTTCTATAGCCGGCGGGTATAATAGTTTCCTAATCTTGATTAGGGCTTGGAGAACAAGTTATGTAATCCTATAAATACCCCATCAAGCCTTCATAATTTATTGTCCCTCCCCCTCCTTCTCTTCCTTGCGATCGCAAACCACAACCCACATAGGGTTTCAGTTTGATTTTCGATTTAGCTATAATTCACAAGTATTGAAGCTCCGGTTTATTAGTGCTAGCCTCACGATTGATCCGTTGCATTACGTGTGTATAAGAGCGTAATATAGTTTCACTATAAACTATATCTTGGTGTTCTTCATATAAACCCTCATTCGTGATTCGTCGGTGTTCTTGAATATTTGCTCTAGCTAAAAGGTATGTAACCCTAACTCGATTAAATATGAATGTGTTATTAATTATGATCTTGTTAAACGCTTCCGCTATGTGTGCTTTGATTTTAATTAGGGTTTTACGTAATTGTTATGAGTAATATAAACTTTCACTTACCAACTCTGAGGCGCTTATCAGCCACGTTCTGCTAGCCACGACTCAAGAAGGATGTCACAGAATTTATTCAAGATTGTCGTGTATGTCAACAAGTCAAGTATCCCACTCATAAACCATACGGCCTCTTACAACCACTTCCGATACCATCCCAGGTTTGGCATGATTTGTCAATGGATTTCATCACACACTTACCATCTTCTAATGGTAAAACTGCTATATGGGTAATTGTTGACCGTTTTTCTAAGTTTGCTCACTTTATTGCGTTACCCCCCAAGTTTGGTGCAGTCTCGTTGGCAACTTTGTTTTTGCAGAACATTTATAAATTGCATGGAGTCCCAAGAAGCATTGTCACTGACAGAGACCCAATTTTTGTTAGCAGTTTTTGGAAGGAGCTCTTCAAACAATTGGGCACCAAACTACGTTACTCCACAACATACCACCCGCAATCTGATAGACAAACAGAGGTGGTTAATTGATGCCTCCAAAATACCTTCGATGTTTTGCTAGCAGTGAACCGCATACGTGGAGTAAACTCTTATATCTTGCGGAATATTGGTACAACACGTCTCACCATAGTGCCATCAATATGGCCCTGTTCCAAGCTTTGTATGGACGAACATGGCCTGACTTACATCGCTACCATTCTGGGACATCCACAACAGCATCAATCGATACAACCTCATCGGAACTAGAACGCTTATGGTGTGTGCTTAAAGATAACTTGCGACGAGCTCAATAACGAATGACTGACTTAGCCAATGTACACCGACTCGACAAACAATTTTAGGTTGGTGATATGGTCTATGTGCGTTTACGGGATTATAGGCAACATTCTGTCCATTCACGTGCAACAAAAAAACTAAGCAACAGGTTTTATGGGCCCTTCCCAATTGAGGAACGCATAGGTAACGTTGCCTACCGACTCACCTTATCACCAGAATCAAGAATCCATCATGTCTTTCATGTCTCTCTCCTTCGCCAAGCATATGGTAAGCCAACGGTCACACCGCTACCTGAAATGGGTCACTTGGAACTATTCTATGCCAAGATCCTCAACCACAGGATACTTCAGAACTCAATTCAAGTCCTTGTCACTTGGAATAACACTACCGAAGAGGAAGCAACTTGGGAACGTTTTGATGAATTTAAGGCACGTTTTCCAGACTTCTGGGCGCAAGACGTCTACTTGCTACAAATCGAGGACGAGCTTATTGTCGAGGAGAGGGCAGTTGATACGCCCCAACAGGCCAGCCCAGCAACGAAGCAGTACAATGACAGCGAAAGGCCCAAGCGAGTGAAGAAGATACCAAACAAGCTCTTAAATGAGCCCAATGCATGCATGAAAATAATATGCAGAAGACCTTTTCCTGCATTAGACTTAGTCTCCTTCTTTTACTAGTTGGTTACACCATGTTCTCCTTTAAGTTAGCTGCATGGTCAAATCCATGATCTCCTAATTTCTAGTTTACATTTCACTATTTATTTTGTACGTTGCATATGTAATATATTCAGAAAGTTGCCCCAGTTGTCTCTGTCCCTTCCTTGTTTTCTTTGGAGATTGACTACCTCAAGTAGTCCATATCATTATGTTTGTCTAATAAGCAGAAATGGAAAAATATGCGTAACCCTGTGAGTGCTCCTAAATCACCAAACATAGCATTTTCGTTTTCTTTATCTGCTCAAATCCTTTTGGCAATCATTACATCTTATTACTTTGTACTAATCTCTGGTTTCGGTGACTAAATATCTTATTCGGAGCCTAACCGAAAAACTAACATTTGCGAGGGTTTTATGTTCTTATTTTGTTAACAATGGATTTATACTATGTTATTGGCTTTTGAATTCAAGTGGTTATCATCAAATTACGTGTAAACATTGAATAAGTCGTGTTCTATTATTCTTGGAGCTACGAAAGCACAACTGTTGTTATGTGATAGTATGTGAGTATAGAGTATTATACACACAAAAAATAGACCCGTAACTTTTAGTTGTTCACAGTCAGCTTTCAGGTTGTCTATTTGAATGATAATTATTTGCTTTTACTAGTTAGTATGACATGTCACTACAACATTCGAGGCCTTCCCCATCGAACGTTTCCTCGGTGACACATTTCGACGTGGAAAGCCCGCTAAACGACAACCCAAGTATGACATGGCAAAGATTTCGGTGAAAAATTCAGTCAAATATTGACTGGTGTTTCCCCGGCGACACGTCGACGGGGAAACGTTGACCAAAAATTCTCAATTTTTTTTGCCAAACAAATGGGGAGAATTATCCGGCCAATGTATCCCCGGCTACACGTCGCCGGGGAAACATTTTGGATATAATTTAAAAGAAGCTTAGGGTTAAAACAGTGTGTTATTGTGTGTTAACTTATCCCCGGCGACATGTCGCCGGGGAAACTATCGCTATACAACAAAAATAAAAACAATGAGACGAAAAAATTAGCGGGAAATTTACCGCCAACGAATCTCCGGCGACGTGTCACTGGGAAACTAAATATATATATTTTTTAGGTTTTATATATATATATATATATATATATATATATATATATATATATATATATATATATATATATATATATATATAATTATTATTTATGTAATAAACTTTAACATATATATTTTTTGGGTTTTAAAAGCTCAAAGTTTAACATATATATTTTTTTTGGGTTTTAAAAGCTCAAATTTAACATATATATTTAATTATTTTTGCGCCGTTTATATACTTAATTATTGAGACTTTTGTAAACGCAAACATTTATTTATTCAGAATATTATACATAGCCCTTCTGGTATCAAATGGAAAACTTACAAACAGACACGCCTAAAGATAGTTTTATTCGACACCGACACATAAACACACGCTTAATTAAACATGAATATTACAATGATAATAGACTCCTAAACACGAAAACGGACACATCACTAACGTTCCCCGTGTCATCGTAAAGTGCGTGAAGTAGTGCAGCTGATTACTACTCAACGCTAAGTTTTTCCATTTCATTTAAAAGCTCATGAAGTATTGCAGCCGATTGACATGCGTGGTCTTAAGGATGCCTTTCCATTTCTAGTCTTGCCTCTAACATCTTTATCTTTAGATCTTTGATCTTGCAATTTGAGCACTCAGTGGGTGCAGATTCAGAAGATTCTGTAGAAGAATTTTGATGTATTGAAGGCCTTGAAGGAGAACCTTGAGGTGTTGACGATCCAGGGGAAGATCTTATACGGAGTTGGAGATCTAGATCATCCTTCTATATAAAATTTCAACAGCCATAATCTTATTTTTTTGGCTGTTACAAAGTAAAAAAATGACATGACATGTAATTTTAATGATCACACGTATTACATAAATAAAAAAACTTTAGATTATTTATCTTCGAAAGAGGACATGCATAGTAAAGTTTGTTGGGAATAAATCTATGTATACTTGTTACCCCTGCTAGTTGGTCATTCGTCCCCCTGCTAGAGTAAGTTCCCCCTGCCAGATAACAAAGGCAGAGGGATTGGTTCCCCTGCTGAAGTCAAAGGCCCTGCCGATAGAGATAAACTTGGAATTGATTTTTACGCGTTTCTGTTACTACTCCTTAATACTTTCCAAGTTTGTTAGTAGTGATCTTGTACATGAGTCCTTATGCCTATAAAAGGACCTAGGGTATCATGCAAAGTGTGTCTTTCTCTATTGTCTTTCATTTCATACTTTAAGGTTTTTGTAACCCTAATACCATTACTGGGTATTCATATATCTTTTGATATATTAAAGTTCAACGTTTGCTTTAATCATTTTGTTCTTGTGCTAAACACTATATTCCGCATCTTGTTTAGTTACTCTGCCTTGCAAAGTTTCTCTAGTGTTAGATTGAATTTATTTTTTTATCACAACCCTTAAACAAGCTATTAAGGTATAAGATCTGAGTTTGGGATCAACAAGTGGTATCAGAGCGGGTGGCTCTAGATATCTAGGAGATCAAGATGTTTTTCGTGTTCATGTTGCTGTGAAGTTGCTGTCCAGAATTCGCGACGGTTTTAGCAACAAATTAGCGACGGTTTTACAGATCTGTGACAGTTCTTTGACAGAAAAAGTGTCGCTAAAGTTTCTGGTTTAGGGTTTTGCAAAAACCCCTAATTGCGAAAAAGGTGAGGTTTGATTCTTGTTCTAATTTCTTCTTAATTTAATTTTTGTTTACAAGCCATTGATTGCATCTGACAATGATGATAAGCATTGGTCCGGGACCAATCGATTGTTGTTGTTGTTTCGACTTGTTAGGGTGAGTTGATCCGGGATCAATGATGAACCCTAGCTGAGATGCAATTGATTGTATTGTAAGCATAAAATCAGAAAAAGAAGAGGTAAAAAGAAGAGGTAAAAAGAAGAGGTAAAAAGAAGAGGTGAATATTTGATTTTCTGTTTTTAGGGTTTGATTAAAGAACCCTAGAATTGGTAATTAATTTTGTTGCTGTAAAGATGGTTGTGATTTTAGGGTTTATTGAGAGGTTTGATTCCTCAAATCCCTAAAATAATTGGTGAATAAATGAGATAGGTTCAAGCAAGGTCTCTGTGATGACAACGAAGAAATATCATAGTATCAATATATCAATCGAAACATTGTTATTTGATGCTTTGTGATAGAAAGATATGTGATTGGTTCACACCTACCCATCACGTGAAGAAATTAAATGTACATCTATTTGCTATTGGTCAATGGTATCCTTAATACTCTTGGAGATCCAAAAGGTCACGTGAAGAAAGGTTGTTCAATAAAGTTTAAGCCACAATGATAGGGACGAGCAAATTTAATCATCTCCACGTGATTTGTCCATCTATCAAAATGCTGTTGCTTTTATATGGTTGTTACACGGTTGTTCACAGAAAGAAGAAATAGAGGTGGGACCATCATCTGTACGAGCAAAATTAAAGACAGTAATGGAGCAGTCTCGTTCGTACAATGGAGAGGTATATGTTATAAATTATCAATGTGGTTTTATGGGGATGTGATGGTCAAGTGGAAATAAAGGTTGTCATAGAAAAATGCAATGGTCCCATTACATTTATTTAAGTCGGTTCACATGATGCTTTCTTATTAGAATGTAAAAGCGACTGTGCATAAGATGAGTGGGTGCAGGTCAGCAAGTCAAAAACGACGTGGGTGGGTAATTTTAATTTCACCTATTTTTGTTATTTATCCCCCTGTTACAAATTTATTCCCTCGGTTTGGGTTTGTAACATTTAATAACAAAAACAGTGGCATTAAAAGTTCCCACTGTTTTCATTAAAAAGTTCCCCCTGCTACGTTCCCCCTGCCTTCATTAATCCCCCTGCTGCCAGAAAAGTTCCCCCTGCTGTCAGATTTGTTTTTTGGGACAGCAATGTTTTGGAGTTTGGTATATTCACAGCAACTGGTCTTAAAGGTATAAAAGGCTTTCATATTGATTGTTTACATAGTCATGAAGGTAATTGACTATTAGCTATTTGAAGATGAAGTAGAATTGGTTGAGTATGTGTTTTATTCATGCTTTATTCCGTAATGATGCATTGACAAAAATACGCAAAGGTATGAGATTTTTCTTAGGTTGCTCTATGCTCATATTTGCTATGATGTTGGTTTTTGTCAAGAGCCTCATCCACTCCCTATACATTCTGAGATGTATACGTTCGCTGTTATGTGGATATTACATGGTATAATACACAGATTCGGGTTTTTCTACTACTTCATCAAATAGGTGATACTGAATTTTCTTCGCTTATGGTTATTTCTTTCAAAGCCTACAGAATTGAAGATTCATAAATGACTAGCACAATTTAAGGGGAAGCTATATTGTTAAAGTGTTAGTCATTCACATATGACACTGAAGTGAAGATTTATGCTACTGCTCATTGATATTACTATAACTAATGTAAGTATCTACTGCTCAAAATCATTTTTATTAGGATTTGGTCCCTATGTGCTTCATGGAGGGTATTTTGAAAGGTGGAATGCTTGGGTTAGAAGTATGGTATTGGTTAGTAGTGGTTGAGATCAAGGTTGTTTACTTACAAGACCCCTATTTGATCATGTCAAAAAGGGGAAGTTGTCTACATCGACACTTTGATGTTCAATGAATGAGTAGGTATGTTATGGTTCTACTTTACATGTTCAATGGATGAGTCGGTATGTTATGGTTATACTTTACATGTTAAATGGATGAGTCGGTATGTTATGGTTATACGTTTGATGTTTAATGGATGAGTCGGTATGTTATGGTTATACGTTTGATGTTTAATGGATGAGTCGGTATGTTATGGTTGTACGTTTGATGTTTAATGGATGACTCGGTATGTTATGGTTATACGTTTGATGTTCAATGGATGACTCGGTATGTTATGGTTATACGTTTGATGTTCAATGGATGAGTCGATATGTTATGGTTATACGTTTGATGTTCAATAGAAAACTCGGTATGTTATGGTTGTACGTTTGATGTTCAATGGATGACTCAGTATGTTATGGTTATACGTTTGATGTTTAATGGATGACTCGGTATGTGATGGTTATACGTTTGATGTTCAATGGATGAGTCGGTATGTTTTGGTTGTACGTTTGATGTTCAATGGATGACTCGGTATGTTATGGTTATACATTTGATGTTCAATGGATGATTCAGTATGTTATGGTTGTACGTTTGATGTTCAATGGATGAGTCGGTATGTTATGGTTGTACGTTTGATGTTCAATGGATGTCTCGGTATGTTATGGTTATACGTTACATGTTAAATGGATGACTCGGTATGTTATGGTTGTACCTTTGATGTTCAATGGATGAGTAGGTATGTTATGGTTATACTTTACATGTTCAATGGAGGAGTCGGTATGTTATGGTTATACTTTACATGTTAAATGGATGACTCGATATGTTATGGTTATACGTTTGATGTTCAATGGATGACTCGGTATGTTATTGTTGTATGTTTGATGTTCAATGGATGACTCGGTATGTTATGGTTATACGTTTGATGTTCAATGGATGACTCGGTATGCTATGGTTATATGTTTGATGTTCAGTTGATGAGTCGGTATGTTATGGTTGTACGTTTGATGTTCAATGGATGACTCAGTATGTTATGGTTATACGTTTGATGTTTAATGGATGACTCAGTATGTTTTGGTTATACGTTTGATGTTCAATGGATGAGTCGGTATGTTATGGTTGTACTTTGATGTTAAATGTATGACTCAGTACATTATGGTTATACATTACATGTTAAATGGATGACTCGGTATGTTATGGTTGTACCTTTGATGTTTAATGGATGAGTAGGTATGTTATGGTTATACTTTACATGTTCAATGGATGAGTCGGTATGTTATGGTTATACTTTACATGTTAAAGGGATGACTCGATATGTTATGGTTATATGTTTGATGTTCAATGGATGAGTCGGTATGTTATGGTTGTACGTTTGATGTTCAATGGATGACTCGGTATGTTATGGTTATACGTTTGATGTTCAATGGATGAGTCGGTATGTTATGGTTGTACGTTTGATGTTCAATGGATGAGTCAGTATCTTCCCCACTAAAATTTCATTAACGCGCATTTTTAGCTACACGACAAATATCAAGAGTATCCCCGGTGACTGCCGCCAGGGAAACATTCGTAGTCAAATTAGCCATTGATCAATACCTTACATAAAATGACAAATATCAAGAGTATCCCCGGCGACTGTCGCTGGGGAAACATTCGTCATAACCTTATCCTTTGGCAAGATCTGTGATATCCTCACAAAACAAAAAAACTTATACACATCGTCTCTTTCGACGATACCACTCACCACCATCTACATTACCACCAACTACTCACCACCATCACCACCATCTACATCACCACCATCACCACCAGCTACTCACACCACCACTTACCACCGCTACACCTGCACACGAGCACCAATCCTTCTCTTTCTCCGACTCTATTCGACACCAATCCAACACCAATATCTTTGTCTGACTCTATTCGACACCAATCCAACACCAATATCTTTCGTGGTGATAATTAGTTTTAATTTTGATTTTCGATTTTGATTTTATAATATAATTGTTGATTATATGGGTACGTTTTATGTTAATGTGATAACTGAATGGGTTTGTTTAATGTTAAGGTAGGCTCGACTGCAGCCGGATCCGTAGCCCCGACCACAGCCGAGAACAACACCACAGCCGCAACCCGAAGCCAACGACAGCTGAAACTGCAACGTGATAAGTATGTTTTTTTGTTTCTTTTTGATAATACGTATATTTTTTTACTTATTTTATTATTTTGATTTCCCCGGGGACATGTCGTCGGGGATTGTAGAAACTTGTTAATTCTTCTTAAACGTAATACCAAACACTCATTAACATTGTAAATGCCCCCCAAACGCTACTATATAAGATGCCTAACCGAAGAGTACAACTTATTTTGATAAGCTGTTCTGAAACAGCTTATCCGTATAAGCTTATCAGAACAACTTATTCTGATAAGCTTTTAAGAATAAGCCTGTTGCGTAACAACTTATTCTGATAAGCTTATCAGAACAGCTTATTCTGAACAGCTTATCAGAATAAGCTTATTTTGAATAGCTTATTAGAATAAGCTTATTCTGAACAGCTTATCAGAATAAGTTTATTCTGAACAGCTTATCAGAATAAGCTTATTCTGAACAGCTTATCAGAATAAGCTTATTCTGAACAGCTTATCAGAATAAGCTTTTTGAAACAGCTTATTCTGATAAGCTGTTATTTTTATTTGATATAAATGTATCTTGCGTCAACTTGCTAGATTGCCCGTGCCTAAGCCGGGTAAACATCCGTTACATGGGGGCGTGAAGATTAAACGTGATCCTGTTGTCGAGCTGAACTGGACTAAAAAGTCTGTTTTTTATGAGCTTGAGTATTGGTCTTATCTTACATTAAAACACAATTTGGATGTCATGCATATAGAAAAGAATGTGTTGGAGAGTATTGAACACTTTGCTAATGAATGACAAATCTAAAGATACCGCCAAGGCAAGACAAGACTTGGGAAAGCTGGGCATTTGAATGGGCTTACGGCTCGGCAAAAACAAAAACGGGAAGTGTTCGAAGCCTCAAGCTTTCTATTCTTTGACACCAGAGAATAGAAAAAAAATTTGTCAGTACATCAAAGGAGTTAAAGTACCGGATGTTTTCTGCTCCAACTTCAAGCATAGAGTCACCGATAATGATATGATTATAATGGGCTTGAAGTCTCATGACTGTCATATAATGATGCAACGTTTACTTCCTTATGGTCTTTAGAATTACTTACGGGTTGGCGTTGCAAAACCACTAATGGAGCTATGTTCATTCTTTAAGCAAATGTGCTCTACAACTTTGATGGTGGATGACATGGTGAAGGCTCAGAAAAAAGTGATCGATATTCTTTGCAATCTCGAGGCCATATATCCTCCTGCTTTCTTTGACATTATGATTCACCTGGTTATCCATTTACCTGAAGAGGCCATATGGGGCGGGCCTATTCCCCCATGGTGGATGTATCCATTTGAAAGGTATATGAAGACGCTAAAAAACTTTGTACAAAATAAGGCTAAGCCGGAAGGTTATATTGCGGAGGGTTATGTTGCGCAAGAAGCATTGACTTTCAGCTCTAATTATTTTCGGGATGTTACCACCAAATTTAATCGTCCCGACCGTAATGTGGATGCCCCTACTCTAGAGTTTCAGTTTTAGGTGTTTAAATCATCATGTAGATCGCTTGCGGCCCGTTCGATTAGTAGATTTGAACATGAAGAACTGAAGAAAGTGAGGTGGTATGTACTTCACAATAGTCCGGAAATCGACACGTACCGAGCCAAGTTCAAGAGGTACGCGTTTTTATTTTTAAACCTAGATTTCTTAACTTGTATTTTCGACGACTTATTCTAACACCATGAACATCTTTCATTGAATTTCTAAATAAAAACGACAAAGACATGGCAAAGGAATTTCCCGGCTGGTTTGAGGATAAGGTAAACTTATTCTAAAAATAAATAAAAAATACAAAAAATTGTAAGTGTATAAATAACGACATGATATTTTGTGTTCATAGGTCCGTCGACTTAGAGTAGACAATGACCCACGTGTTATCGAAGACGGCGAGTTATTCGCTTTGGCTTGTGGGCCAACATCAACTACATTCTCACTCACCTCTTGTATAGTCGATAGTGTGAGGTTTGTCGTGCACAACAAAGATGCACGTCGTACAACTCAAAGCAGCGGCATTTGTTCGCCTGGTCCAGGAGGAGAAATGTATTATGGTCAGCTTGAAGAAATCCTCGAGTTCTTGTACTTTAGTTACTCTATTGTGTTGTTCCGAGTTAAGTGGTTCGACACTAAAGACAAAGCACATGTCAAAAGATGTGTCATTAGAAACAACATGATACAAATCCGGACAAATGCTAAGAGTTTTAATAAAGATCAATACATTCTCGCAACACAAGTCAAACATTGCTTCTACCTAGAATATTTAGCAAGACGACCACCCGATTGGAGGGTCGTCGAACACATTAGTCATACAAAGTTTAACAATGGGGGTGTCCTTGAGGTAGAGGACGCCATACATGCCACCAACTCATCTGATCTCACACTTTCTACTAAGACTGACGACTTGGATATTCCGGCCTTGCATATAGATGGTGAACCAGTAGATGTTGACGCACCACCAGATATCATTGATGTTGATGTTGATGACGATATTACTGACGAGGAAGAACCTATTCCTCATGATTTAGCAGATTCGTCCGACAATGAAGGTGTCAACCTTGATCTTGATGATGGTCAATACAAGGTTTATTCTAGTGAAGAAGAAGATTGATTTTTAATTGTAACTTTTAAAAGATATTTATTTGAATGAATGCAACTGTTGTGGATTGTTTAAATGTGTATATTTATTGATGGTGTGCATGCTTTGTTAATTTTGTTCTATGTTATCCTAATGCTACTCGTACAGATGTCGGCAGATGTTGCACAGGGTCACGGCGGTGACGGTGGCGGTGAGGATCGTCGCCCCCCATCTCTGAATCCCACCGGGGATTGCTTCAATAACCGAGATGAGAAATTCTTTATTATTGTAATACAAGCATAAACTTGATACATTAAATTTGCTTGCTTTTAATTTTTATGATTTTATCACTCACTTGATTTTGTAGGCAAAGGCAAGCGAAATCCCAACTTGGGCGGAAGGGCCGCGGGCAGGTTGAATACCCGCTCAGACACCCGTAACTTAGCAACTCGCCTCGTTGTTCAAGCACGTGGCCGCTTGCCGATTCAGTTTGATTTGGAGGACCAGAAGACCCAGATGCCTACCGGTCCGAATGCCTCCAAATGGGGCAACATCCTTGGGGAAGAGACTAATAAGTTGCCCATGTACTACCCTACTTGGGAGGCGATACCGGAGCATATAAGGGCATCCGTCATCACGGCATTGGGGGTAAGTCGTTTCATAATTATTTTATGTTTATATTTCATTATCATATTTATTTATTCCATTGTGCACATTTATCTAAATTCGTTTATCTATTTATATGATATAAATACAAATAAATAAATAAATTTGGATAAATTATTTATTTGAATTCGTTTATTTATTTATATCATATAAATAATAAATTTAGATAAATCATTTATTTAAATTGGTTTGTTTATTTATATCATATAAATAAATAAACAAATTTATATAAATATGTAAATTATATCTCTTACTGTGTTTTTGTTGTATATGGTTGTAGTCGCTGTTTGACCTCCGTCCCCACCGGGAATCACCAGCATGGATGAAAATCAAGAATGGAATAAATGCTCACTGTACGAAATCATACAACACAAGCAAGACGACTTTCAAGTCGAGGTGGTGGGTCCGTGACGCGGAGGGTAATGTTGACGTGGAGCGGATCCGAAGAAACCCTCCCTCGGGTTATGAGTAGGAAGAGTGGGATAAGCAGATTACTTTTTGGAGTGATCCTAAGAACATTGCCCGGGTTGCACAGAATTCTAAAAACAGGACGAAGAGCAAGTTCGTAAGCCAACAAGGATCTTGTTCTGTTCCTACTTTCCAACATCTTATGGTAATGAACATTAAAATCATTTTAAATATTTGTATATTTTTTAATAATTTTTTGAATTTTTTATGTATTTCTATTTGTTGCATCTTATATACGTGTGTATGTGTAGATGAGTAACTCAGAGACACAGGAGTATCCGTCTCTGATCGACACATTCTTCCGTCATCATACAGTAGGCGGCGCCTTCCAAGACCCCGGGGAGCAAGCGTTATATGTAAGTTTTGTCTCAAATAATGGCACTTTAATTATCTGTAGAGAAACCATGTTCGAGAAACTTGACTAATATATTAACTAACTTGTGTGTTTTTTACTACGTAGGATGAGATGATCAGGTTACGGGATTTAGGTTCAAACACCCCAGCGGTGTCCCGTACACGGAGGAGGAGATCATGATGATAGTTCGCCCAAGCAAGGGTCGGGGCACCTCCCGGGTATTGGTAGGGTCGTGTCTGACCGACGCTCCTCTTTTCCTGATCATGCCTCGGACATTGATAAGCTAAAGAAAGACAATAAAAAGTTGAAGAAAAAGAACAGCAAGATCACCAAAACGCTAAATATGATCACCAAGTTCTTCAGGCAAGACCCCAGATTCTCTGACATGCTTACATCGACTAACTCAACTCCATCGGTAGGTACTAGCAGCAGTACCGGAGGGAACGACAACCCAGACCCCTTTATTATCGATGATGATGATGATGACGACTCGTCGGATGAGGATTAGGTGATTTGTGTCAGGTAAGCATATGTTATTTGTGACTTGTAGTTTATTTAGGCTTTCCTACCATGAACAATTTCTTCCCGGTTTGTTTAATTATAACATGTTATCGATCTAGCTAGGTAAATACATTGGTCACCCGTTTTGAGACTATTTTTTTGTTTAGTATGATTTTGGACGATTCTATGTGTAATATATCGAATGCGTTGATCCGTTATATTGTATTGTGTTTTGGTACGAGTTGTGGTGTATTTGGATAGATTACATATTGTTGCATACAAGTTTCAGGTTTTGGTAGATTTTTTCCCGAAAATTTTCAGGAAAAAATCTGAAAAGCGCTTGCTGTGCAGACACGTCGATGGGGAAACTATGTAACATTATTTGACTATTTTATAGTCAATTATAAACATTTAACATTTTAAAAAAGTCATGATGTTTCCCCGGCGACAAGTCGACGGGGAAAAGTTGGTTTTAGTTTTACTTTTTAAAAAGTCATCAAAAAACATTGACTAGTCAAATTTTACCAAGCGTTATCCCCGGTGACGTGTCGCTGGGGAAACGTGACTGTTTACCAAGATTAGTATTAAGTTAATTACGTTTTCGTTAAGTAGACACGAATTTTCCCCATCGACGTGTCACCGGGGAAACATCGTCCAACGTGTCACTTATTTTGATTGCTGAAAATAGCGTGGGTCCCACTTGGCCACGGGGATTGTCGATGGGGAAACTATCCCCATCGAATTTTGCCCATCGAAGAATTCCCATCGACATTTCGATGGGAAAATGTTTCCCCATTGAAATGTCGCTTGGGAAATGTCAAAAATTTCGCTGGGGAAGGCCTTGGATGTTGTAGTGTGTAGTATTTATGCAAATAATAATTGTTGGTTGGACTTCGAGTCTACGAGCATTTCGACCATTGAGCTCATAGCAAAGGGATGGATATGGAAGTTTGGATCCGGATGAGGTAGTTGAGAGTGAAAAGATTTGACCAAGCTGGTGCAAGGTAGAGATCCAACTCGCTATAAAAAGATGAATATCTGGTGAGAAAGTATAAATTGTTTATCATAGTTCAAGATGCTATTATGTACAGTAGTCGCGTGGCTTTTTTCTCTTGTTTCGTATGCTACTATGTTATACTTGTCATTATATAAATTATTACTTAGACTGAACTTTATTACTCTGTATTAAACATGATTAGATTTTTTTTGTTGGTGGTGCGTGAAGATGATTCATAAAGGATGATTACTTAAACGATGAGTTTCTATTTTTCCTTTTGTTAGTGTTTATTTTCTGTTACTGTCGCCTAATGGCTCAAAAGTATCATTGACTTTAATTTCTTGTAAGATTTTTTATGTTGCATGTTATTTCAATTTAGTTAAATCTTCTTTTATGGAAATGAGATCTCTTATTGTTTATTGAGTTATATCCCTTGGGCTCACTTACTTCTTATTTAGTTATGTTGATGATTTTGTGTTTTATTTTTGAATCAAGTAGTGGCACAAATATGAAGTATTTTATTAGGAGACTAATACTATTAACTAAACATGAAACAAAATGTCCTTTATAACAACAAATTCGGTCTTAACAAAGCTATCTATGTATAACGACGATTTTATTGGTACTAAATTATAGTTTTATTCACTATGTTTTCGTCCTTAAAAAACGTTTGTTAGAACTTGTGAAAGTGTTCCAAAAGATATCACATAGGTTAGCATACAGTAATAAAACATCCAATAACATCTAATTATGTGGTCTATTAGGACGCCACTTTGGTCGCACAAATATTGTTATTAGACCAAAGAATTAGTTTTATAATTTTCCAGTTTATTAGGACGCCGATAAATTTTCTAAATATCTATTACAGCTCTTTTATGTGGGACACTTTTAATTTGATTCTATTAGGTTAAATGTTCTATAAGTTAAGTTTATGTGACACTAACATGTGTCTTATAAAACTTTTTTTCTTGTAGTGACATGACTTGTAAGTTGAAATATTTTTCGATTAAGGTGTTTGATAAATCAGCCGTTGACTGTAATATTAAGAAGTAAAATAAAAAAACATATTTGAACCAATTATAATATGATTAGAGGGTATATTAGTAATTTTCACTTTTAAGAGCTTTTAACAATTAAAACATCTTTATAAATTAACTTTTTATTTAATAGCTACTTGTTTAAAATATAAGTTAGAACTTGATGTGTCCAAATGAAGCTAGTTATTTTGGCGAAAATTATTTTAAAAAAATAACAGCTTCGAGAAAATTTAAAGAACTCCGACCAAACATGCCCGTGAAATAAATAAACTCTAAACCCTAAATCCCAAGCCTTAAACATAACAAACCAAAACTATTTACTTTAGTATTTGGTACTTTTAGATTAGACTTTGTTTGTTGTATGTATTTTGGTCTTGAACCAAATTTCAGATCTATTATTTGGTTAAAAAACAAAATAAAAGAACCAACCAAATTGATTAAGTGGGGACGTGGGGTTTCATCACGAAACATACATAGTAACTTGTTAGGTCACACTTATTTGGTGTCGCTTTATATAGCGCAAATGTCCAGCCAATCGGTTAAAATGTGTTAAAAGAAATAGGATATGAACTAATTGGAGCTTAGTTGGCCATATATGGTATTTGTGGCTGGTCGTTACCACATGTTAGGATGAGCATTTCGTCTCAAATTTTGAAACTGAATAAAAATTGTATCGTAACGGTACCTACTTTTGATACTTGAATTTCGTTCGTTACAGTACCGGTATTATGAAATATGTTGGAAAAAATTCGGTACGGAACTGGTACCAAATCGAAAAATTCTTGAAAGAAAACGGGAAAATCCTGATTTCCCGGTACCGGTACCGATATTCGAATCGCGTTCGATAAACAAACGGTATCATTAATTTGTGCTCGAGAAAAATTCGATACCACTAATTCGGTATGGAGTCGGTACGGTACCACTACTACAAAAATTGCCATAGAGCCCTGTTGAAAACAGCCTTAAAGCCCTTTTTTTCATGAGGGCTTAAAAGGGGAGGGACTCTATTTGAAGAGCAAATAGTGCCCGGTTTAGAAAACGGGATCTATTAATAATAAAGCCCGGTTTTATGATACAAAACACGACTCTATGTGAAAAAAAAATATGTATTTCTTGAAGAATTCAACCATTATATCAAATTTTGAATAGCAAAAAAATCCCAGTATCAATTTTCCTTGATTACATTTATTATAGGAATTCCTAGCTATCAAATCTTTATATTTACTTCTATTTTTAGTAGAACCTTCAAACCGCGACTCGTCTTGTTCTTGAGCTTTCTTCTATCCAATTCATTATATATCAAGACTGTATATATAAAAAGTATGGATTAGAACAAGTGAAATAACAAAAACAGAGAAAACAAGAACTTAAGAATCAGCATCCTGGTGGATACTTATTACCCAATTATAATGTGACCCTTTGAAGTCTGAAAGCAATATATGACATTCAATATGCATTCCCGAAAAATCTATATATTACATATTGCAAGTACATTCAATAAACAAATTTTAAATGCACACTCACTTTTGACATAAACCTTTACTACCCATCCCCAATTGAACATATGAATAATATGTAGTGATTAGTATTAAGAACTAGGGTCTGCTATAACCAATGAACTAGTGTTAACCATTGTGCTTAAAACCGCCTTAAGGACATACTATGAAGAAGCATTCCACCCATTATTTTAGAAATAACAACCATGATTTCTAGCATCATTACACCACAACCATATAGACTCTATTAAAATAGTTCATAGTTTAAGTGAGGGTTTGAACACAATTGAAGAAGAAAAAACTACATTGACTTCGTTGGCAGATAAAATTCCAAGTATTTCGTAATTCCAACAACAATTCACAACATGTGAGTCCATTCCAATTAGCATTCATAGAATAACAAAGGGATTCAAAACTACCCGCCCATTTGCAATGAGTAATAACATGTGATATTGGCTGCCACTTTTGGTCAATTTTTGTCATTGTATGCTCAATAACATGAACGAGGCCAGTCCTGAAGCAACATGAGATATAAACAGAGTTAACAACAAAAGCGACAGCTAAAGTTTGAGCTAAATGCAAGATATTTGTAGATTATATCTCAGACCGACAAGCTTTAGATGATGAATAATTTCTTTGTATCTACTCAATACTTCCTCGAAACCTTTACAAAATCTTTCTTCTGGATAAAAACTGAAGACATCTCCTGATTATAGGTCGATGCTGCAGGTTGGTAACAAAATATAGAAGAGTTAAAACCCCACATTTAGTGCATTGACATTATAAACAATATTTTCAAAGAATATTTTCCGAATTAAACTTTCGTCTAATTCCGAGCTTCATTTACCTTAATAAGTCCTATTTTTTCGAGCTCATAATTCGCCTTGCCCCTTTGCTATTTTCAATCACCTAAAAAGATAAAACACGATTTAGCAACAATACTGATACACTGATTTTGTATGGGTTCAATTTTACTCTCGATATCCTCTCGAATTGATCTCGGTCTTAAGTGGAATGATTGTTCTTGGTTACTAAATAAGGGGGTTTGGTTTTCTATTCTAATAATAAATGAAAGTCTAAAGCAAAGGCAATTACTTTAATTAAGATCAACAAAAACTTGGTTGCAAATTTAAAGTTCAAATTAAAATCAAATTAAAATTAAAGTTAAAGAGTTAAAAAGTAAATTGTGAAATGTGAGCAGAGAAATAGTAAAACATCAACAGTAAAATAGTAACTTTAAAATACCCAAAATTTAACTGATTCGGAACTTTCTGATTCTGAAGACACTATTCATTCATTCGGAACTCTCTCATCCGGAACTTAATGGCTGATTCGGAACACACTCATGCGGAACTTATTCATCCGGAACTTTCCGAATGAAGGGTGCTGATTCGGAAGTTTTGGAAACTTCCGAATGAAGGATTGGTTCGGAACTTATTAACTGATCCGGAACTTTATGACTGATCCGGAACTTTCCGGATGAAAGCTTGATTCGGAAGTTTTCTCTTGATTCGGAACTCTAATGCTTGGTTCGGAAGTTTCCGAATGAAGGACTCATTCGGAACTTTTTGGCTGATTCGGAAGTTTTGGAAACCCAGTTACAGTAACAGTAAAAGCGAAGAACACGGACACAAAATTAATCAAAATCAAATCAAACACTTAAAAAGGTTTTACCAAATTAAACACAAATCATTTAGACAATATAAGCAACAAATCCCACTAATAAAAACATAAATCCAAACAACTTTTGAAGATCAAATCAAGAAAAATAAAACTTAAGAACTTGAAGATAAAATGGAGATGAACAAGATGAAATGGAAAGATTAAACAAGAACTTGTATTGATGATTAATGTTTTGACAAGATGAAACAAGGATTAAAATTACAAGATCAAAGAACTAATAATAAAAATCACCAATCACCCTAGTGGTGATGGTGTTCTACGAACCAGGAGGAAAGAAAGGGGAGGAAGAAAGAAAAACTAGCTAGCTCAAAAATGTGTGTGGGATGGCCTATTTATAGGTGTTTCCTTTGATTGGTGAGTGGGCTTTCTCCCGTTCTTCGTGTCTTTTCGTCTTTTCAGAAAAGTTTCCGTTTTCGATTCTGATTCGGGATTTGTTGTCGATTAAATTCAACTCGTCTTTTAATTTCTTCGTTTAATAGACTTGAGTTTCTTCGACTTATATAAATCTTCCATCTTTGGTCCTTTTCTTCGATAAATCTTCGAATAGGCCCAGCGACTTCAAATCTTTTGCATCTCTTGGACAATAGACTTTATCTTGAGTCTTTTTCTTCAGTAAAACCCGTGCAATCCCATGTTTTCTTCAATATTTATCCGGTTGGCTCTGAAAACACAATAAACACAAAAACCACGCATAATTCCAAACAAATGATATTAAATACGTGTTTTGGTCTCGTTTTAGCCCGAATTAAGTGGTAAAAGGATGGGTGTTTACACACCTATCAAATCCCCTACACTTAACCATTGCCATGCCCTCATGCAATGCTTAGTGATAAAGCAAGCTTACACTTTTCTCATAATTAATCAACCTTGGCCTTATTTAAAATTCTATTAAACAAAAATTAAAGAAATAAAACTTCAAAGGTAACAAAAGGATAGAAAACCATTTTCACTTGAAAATAGCTACATGGAAATAACTTGTAGAGAAATCGATGACTTACATTAGGGCTTTGGTGCTGCGAAGATTTATCACCCTCAAGTTTCACGTTCCCCAAACTAAGCTTAAAAACGAGATCATTGTTATTATAAGTTAGCAATTCAAACACTTACACACATGGCTTAATTAAATGCTTAAACTCCCTTATTCCTAGGTGTATCTCTTATATTTTATTTTTGTCTTAGAATGATCATGAAGATGCATCTTTGGACTTATTTCGATAGTTTATTAGGGCTGAAAGCAAAGTAGGACGATTTGATCAATAGTTAGCTAAAGGACAAAATCTCTTAAAACTGCTTCTCGGGATATCAAAAAGTTCATATCTTGGCATAACTTGGTTCACGATTTGAGACCTTTCTCGGGCCGATATTTGGCATGTACTTCATACTTCATATCTTCGAGAGATGTTCTTGAGATAATGGTCTTCTCATCATAATAGAGTTTCTTCACTTGGAGACTTTTGAGGGGTACTCCAACTTTGTTGACCACGACTTCATGATTATTACTTCAATCTCTAATTGGGATTTTGAGATACAACGATCCGCCTCCTTTTCGGACTTGGATCTATTTATCCTCATACCTTGTTAGGGTCTTTTCGGATAGACTTCTCCATGATCTTTATGGGAGTTGATTGCTTTTCGTCGTGAGTCTTGATCCTTCATATTGACTTTAGGAATAATGCTTTTCACATCACTTTGGATCTTCAGCAATAAAATTGAATCCTCATGCCTTGTTAGGGCCTTTTCGGACTCGCCAATCTTCGCGCCCCGCTTCATAAGTTATGCTTTGGCTATGAACTCTTATCATTACCGAGCAACTTTTAAACGATCTTGGGCTAGAAGCTAAGTAACTTTTCAAATCGTAAGACCTTACTTATTGCAGATAAATTATTAGCAAGTGATGGGAGAATAGGCAAATAATTACACCAAGTGAGCTTGCGCAAGAATACCGACTTATAATTGACTCTATCATTTCTCGTCCTCCACAGTTTAAAATCTCAAGTAATGAGACTCGTGGACACTTAGCCTAATAAACCAACTAAGGTCTATATGGTTAAGGATACTAGCTAGAATAAACTTGGATAAGTCTATTCGGGTTGAGTCAAAATAAACGCAACGGGCCTAATATGTCAAAGATCCCTAAACTAGCTACCCACTTTATTAATATTTTTGACTTTATTGCGGGATATATACATATGAAAGCAACAATAAAAATTTAAAAATTACGACTAAATGGCCAAAGTTAATAAAAGATTTGAAAAATGTTGAAAAATAGGATTTTCCGGTTAATTGAAGGCATTTTCATGGAAAAGTCCACTTAAAACTTCGATAGAAGTCCCCCCTACACTTAAGATAAACATTGTCCTCAATGTTTAAGCATGTGGGAAAAGGTTCCCCTACACTTATGACATTGTGCACGTTGGTTAACTCAAGTTAAGGAAGAGACGACTAACGTGATCAATTTCAAATGTGAGTATGAAGAAAATTGAATCACGATAATTGAGAGATAGAACCGGATTTCGGATAAACACGGGAGCACGGTTCGTCAAAGATTCCAAGAGTGCACTTATCCCTGTAATCACATCACCACAAAAGGCAAACACATATAGAAGTCCCCCCTACACTTAGGGGATTAAAACATACAAGGATAGATACTCGGGCTGCCTCCCGAGGAGCGCTTGTTTTTGATAACCGAGTCACGAGCCTGACTCGACCCAAAATTAGTTCATGGGGAACGTGGTGAGGGATGGAATCACCTCCTTAGAGGTGTCCTCACCAAAGTACAACTTCACTCGTTGGCCATTCACCTTAAAATTTGGTCCATTAGGTTGAGCGAGCTCGAGAGTACCATATGGAAAAATTTGGGCGATGGTGAATGGGCCGGACCAACGAGATTTGAGCTTGCCCGAAAAGATTTTCAACCGAGAGTTAAAAAGTAAGACTTTGTCTCCAACATGGAACTCTCGGTTTTTGATCTTAGAGTCGTGAATGAGCTTAGTTCTTTCCTTATAGATCAAAGAATTTTCATAAGCCTCATTACGGAGTTCATTTAGCTCATTGAGTTGGATCTTGCGTAGGTCACCGGCTTTGTTTATATCAAAATTAGCCCACTTCAAGGCCCAATAAGCCTTGTGCTCCAACTCAATGGGGAGGTGGCACGCTTTCCCGTACACAAGACGATAAGGCGTACAGCCGATCGGGGTCTTGTAAGCAGTACGGAAAGCCCACAAAGCATCATCCAATTTATCAGCCCATGAGGCACGATGCTCTCCCACAGTCCTTTCAAGAATTCGCTTCAGTCCTCGGTTGGATATTTCGGCCTGGCCATTAGTTTGTGGGTGGTAGGCTGTGGAAAGACGATGATTTACACCGTACTTAGCCATGACTCTAGCAAATTGGTCATTGCAGAAATGAGTCCCACGATCACTAATAATGGCGCGAGGCACACCGAATCTAGCGAATAGAGCTTTCAAAAAGTTACAAACCACCCTTGCGTCATTAGTAGGCAAAGCTTTGGCTTCAACCCACTTCGAAACGTAGTCAACGGCTACAAGGATGTATTTGTTTCCTTTAGACGAAGGGAATGGCCCCATAAAGTCGATACCCCAAACATCAAAAATTTCACACTCTTGAATGAAATTCTGAGGCATCTCGTCTTTATGTGTGATTTTGCCTTGCTTTTGGCAAACATCACATCGCTTAACCATATTGTGAGTATCACGATATATGGAGGGCCAATAAAATCCCGAATCAAACACTTTCTTTGCGGTGTAGTTGGGACCAAAGTGACCACCGGTGGGTCCTTTGTGGCAAGCATCAAGGATGTCCGACGCTGCCGGTCCATCAACACATCGGCGAATTATCAGATCAGCACATTGTTTGAATAGGTAAGGGTCGTCCCAAAAGTAAGTCTTGATGTCGGTAAAGAATTTCTTCTTTTGCTGGGACGTCAACCCTTCCTTGAGAATTCCACCCGCCAAGTAGTTTGCAAAGTCCGCAAACCACGGGGTTTCATTCGGCTTCGAGTTTATAGACATTAAGGTCTCCAAGGGAAAAGAATCATTGATTTCTTTGGTTGGATGATCCCCTTGGTATGGATCCTCAAGTCTACTAAGATGGTCCGCGGCTAAGTTTTCTGCTCCTTTTTTATCGCGGATGTCGATTTTAAATTCCTGGAGCAGCAAAACCCAGCGAAGAAGTCTTGGTTTGGAATCTTGCTTTGTCAACAAGTACTTCAACGCGGAATGATCGGTATACACGATGGTGGTGGAAAGGACAAGATAGGGGCGAAACTTTTCAAAAGCATAGACAACAGCTAAAAGCTCTTTCTCGGTTGTCGTATAATGCAATTGTGCCCCAGTCATTGTCTTGCTAGCGTAATGGATCGGTTGGAAGTGTTTGTTCACTCTTTGTCCAAGAACCGCTCCAATAGCAAAATCACTAGCATCGCACATCAACTCAAAGGGAAGCTCCCAATTAGGGGTAACCAAGACGGGTGCCTTAGTGAGCTTATCCTTAAGCGAGTTGAAGGCTTCAAGGCACTCTTTGGAAAAGATAAAAGGAGTATCTTTTTCCAAGAGGTGGGTCATCGGGCGAGCGATTTGAGAAAAGTCTTTGATAAATCGGCGGTAGAAGCCCGCATGACCCAAGAAACTTCTCACACCCTTCACAGTGGAAGGTGGAGGCAACTTTGCTATAACATCAACTTTAGCACGGTCTACTTCAAGACCGGCTTTCGAAATCTTATGTCCAAGCACGACGCCTTCTTTTACCATAAAATGGCATTTTTCCCAATTTAGAACAAGGCGAGTGTCTTCGCACCGCTTTAGCATGCGTTCTAAATTGGCAAGGCAAGCAGAGAAAGAATCCCCGAAGACCGAGAAATCATCCATGAAGACTTCCATGGTTTGTTCAACCATGTCATGGAAGATAGCTAACATACACCGTTGGAAAGTCCCGGGCGCATTACATAAGCCAAAAGGCATTCTTTTGTAAGCGAAAGTGCCGTAGGGACAAGTGAATGTAGTCTTCTCTTGATCTTGGGGATCGATGGGTATTTGGAAATAACCCGAGAAACCATCAAGAAAGCAGTAATATTCATTACCGGCTAATCGTTCAAGCATTTGGTCCATGAAAGGTAGAGGGAAATGATCCTTTCTTGTGGCATCATTGAGTTTGCGATAGTCTATACAAACTCTCCACCCAGTAACGAGACGAGTGGGAATCAACTCGTTGTGTTCATTGGGAACAACGGTTATCCCGCCCTTCTTGGGCACACAATGGATTGGACTAACCCACGGTGAATCCGAAATAGGGTAAATCATACCCGCATCAAGAAGTTTGATAACCTCTGTTTTGATGACTTCATGTATTTTTGGATTCACCCTTCGTTGGCTTTGAATAGTGGGCTTGAAGTCGTCTTCCATGAGAATTTTGTGCGTGCAGAAGTGAGGATCAATTCCACGAATATCCGAGATTTTCCAAGCAATAGCCTTCTTATGCTCCTTCAACACAGCAACTAGACGAGTCTTCTCTTCATCTTTCAAATCCTTCGCAATAATGACGGGCGATTTCTTGTTGTCGTCCAGGAACACGTACTCGAGATGAGGCGGCAACTCCTTAAGTTCCAAATCCGGAGGATTTTCGACGGGAGGCGTTTTCAAAGTCGTGGCATCGATAGCAATAACCGTGGGAGATGGAGGTGACGGATTGTCTTCGGTGAGCAGATTGTCAAAGAAACTCATATCGTCATCCCCCTCGGTGGGAGAATCATTAGTAGCTAAATTCGCATCTCCCATGGTATCTTCAAGATTGTTCCAGGATAAATCACTATCTCCAAATAGAGACAACGATGAATCAATAGAGGACACGGTCTCAACAGTGGGAAGAGAGGTAGGAATACTTTTGCAAGCATCATTAAAGTGTTCTTCACAAGCCTCATCAAGAACGTCAATACAATTAACGCTCTCATATGAATAAGGCTGTTTAGACAACTTTCCCATGTTGAAGACTACTTTGTCGTCACCCACTCTCATGATAAGCTCTCCGGCTTCAACATCAATGAGAGTGCGACCGGTCCTCAAGAATGGACGACCAACAATGAGTGGCACACGTGGGTCCATCTCGTAGTCGACGACAACAAAATCAGCAGGGAAGGTGAATTTGTCGACTCCTACGATAACATCTTCGGCTATCCCCACTGGATAAGCAACCGTACGGTTAGCTAATTCCAAAGTCATTTTAGTGGGGACTAGCTCTGGGAGAGATAATTGCTTCCAAACACTTAGAGGCATGAGATTAATACTGGCACCTAGATCGGCTAGGGCCATGCAATTCTCTACTCCCGGGAAATTGCAAGGGATAAGAAAACGACCCGGATCACCAAGCTTGGTTGGTAATTTCCTTAAGAGCACTGCGGAGCAGTTCTCATTAAGTTGGGTGTTAGCAATGTCGAGGAGCTTTTCCTTGTCGCTCAGAAGGTCTTTAAACATTTTAGCATACTTGGGCATGTGAGCGAGAGCCTCAGCGAAGGAGATATTGAAATTCAGTTGTTTAAACATTTTAAGAAAGTTAGAAACCTGAATATCATCCTTGCTCTTTTGCTTCTCTTTCCTCAACCTAGAAGGATAAGGTATATTGGAAGAAGAGGAAGGCTTTGGGAGTATAGGATCACTCACAATCACGGGTGGAGGAGGGGTAGAAAGAAGAGGTGGAGAATTTGGGGAAGGAGAAGGATGAGGAATAGGAGCAGGCGACTCGTTCTCCTTAGTCACAACCACCGGTGGCGGTATAGGAAGCTCGGGTTCCTTGGTACCTTTACCACTTCGAGTGGTGATTGCTTTCATCTCCCCTCTTGGGTTCGCAACGGTGTTACTCGGAAGAGTACCCGAAGAAGAGGGTTGACTACTTTGGAAGAAACTAGCCATCATGTTCCTCAGATCATTAGTCTGGCTATCCAACGTGTTTCTCATATCAGCTCGCAAATCATTTCCTTGCTTGACCAAATCTGCCTTCAAATTGCGCACTTCCTCTTGGAGATTTCCCACTATCACATCATTGGTCCTCATATAGGTGGCGACCTCTTGGTGTAGTGCAGTGTTGGTTTGGTTGGAAGGAGCATTGTATGCAGGTGGTTGGTAAGCGGGTTGTTGGTATACTTGATTGTTACGTTGAGGTGGTTGTTGCTGCTTGTGAGGTGGGATATATGGTTGGCGAGGTTGTTGTTGTTGTTGAGCAGGGCGATTAAGGTTTTGTTGTTGGTTTGGGTTGGTTGGAGGAAAGCCAGGTGGGGAAAGATAGTTGTTGCTGCGGTAGCTAAGCAAGTTACGGTCACCTTGAGGTCTAGCTTGATAAGCAGGTTGTTGGTAGGTGCCATATGTCGCATTCACATTCTCAGCAGGGTAATCTTGGGTGGCGGTACAAGTTGTGTAAGAATGGGGACCACCGCATATCTCACAAGGTTGGCTGACAGCGTTGACTTGTGCGTTCTTAGCGTTGTTGCTGTTGTTGTTGCTGACGGTGTGGGTGACAAGCGATTCAAGAAGCGTGGTGATTTTGTCAAGTCGCTTGTCGCTGTCATTAGTGCTAGCACTAGCAACATTGGTCCTAACGCTCTTGGTTTGCACACGAGATTTGTTCTCAATGATGTCCCAAGCAGCATTGGAAGTCTTAGCCAATAAATTACCCCCTGAGGCACTATTCAGTGAATCTTGGTCACTCATGCTTAAACCATTGTAAAAAGTATTTATTTGATGTACTTTGGTAAAACCATGTTGTGGGCATTTTCTTAAAAGATCTTTAAAACGATCCCAAGATTCACTGAAAGACTCATCGTACTTTTGTTCAAAGTTTATAATCTCATTCCGCAAAGCGGTAGTACGAGAGGGTGGAAAAAAGTAGTTGATGAACTTTGTTTCCAAATCCGTCCACGAGAGAATACTCTGTGGCGGTTCCTTAGCAAGCCAATGCCGGGCTTGTCCCTCTAAAGAAAAGGGAAAAAGTTGTAACCTTATGACCTCCTGTGGCACCCCATTGAACTTGACCGTGTTGGTGAGTTGTAGAAATCTCTTGATATGGTCGTGTGGGTCATCAATGGTGCGTCCCAAGAACGGTTGAGCTGAGACCATCTGGATAAAGCCTGACTTGAGCTCGAAATTGTTGGCGGCAATTGGAGGAATGACAATTGGATCCGTGTTGCCATCAACATGAGCTTGCAGCAATTCGATCATTGGGCGATTATCCGGAAGGGGCTCATTGTTGTTGTTATTCATGTTGTTGAAAGGCGGGTTGTTGTTGTTATTATTGTTGTTCGGAGGTGGTATGTTATTGTTGTTTTGGACACCAGCCATGTCTAAGTTATCGAGAGGCTCGGGCTCTTGATAAGACGTGGATCGAGTGCGCATACACCTGCAAAAGAACGAACAAGGAAAAACAAAGCAAAAATATTTTTGGTTTTTATTGTTTTTTAATTTTTAGGATTTTTGAAAATTTTATATTTTTTAGTTGTTTTTGAAGATTTTTGAAAAAGTAACGTTCACGGGGAACGGATCCCAAAATCCAATTTCTCACAAAAAACTTTTGATCTTAACGAGAAGAGCCGGCAGCGGCGCCATTTGATACACTGATTTTGTATGGGTTCAATTTTACTCTCGATATCCTCTCGAATTGATCTCGGTCTTAAGTGGAATGATTGTTCTTGGTTACTAAATAAGGGGGTTTGGTTTTCTATTCTAATAATAAATGAAAGTCTAAAGCAAAGGCAATTACTTTAATTAAGATCAACAAAAACTTGGTTGCAAATTTAAAGTTCAAATTAAAATCAAATTAAAATTAAAGTTAAAGAGTTAAAAAGTAAATTGTGAAATGTGAGCAGAGAAATAGTAAAACATCAACAGTAAAATAGTAACTTTAAAATACCCAAAATTTAACTGATTCGGAACTTTCTGATTCTGAAGACACTATTCATTCATTCGGAACTCTCTCATCCGGAACTTAATGGCTGATTCGGAACACACTCATGCGGAACTTATTCATCCGGAACTTTCCGAATGAAGGGTGCTGATTCGGAAGTTTTGGAAACTTCCGAATGAAGGATTGGTTCGGAACTTATTAACTGATCCGGAACTTTATGACTGATCCGGAACTTTCCGGATGAAAGCTTGATTCGGAAGTTTTCTCTTGATTCGGAACTCTAATGCTTGGTTCGGAAGTTTCCGAATGAAGGACTCATTCGGAACTTTTTGGCTGATTCGGAAGTTTTGGAAACCCAGTTACAGTAACAGTAAAAGCGAAGAACACGGACACAAAATTAATCAAAATCAAATCAAACACTTAAAAAGGTTTTACCAAATTAAACACAAATCATTTAGACAATATAAGCAACAAATCCCACTAATAAAAACATAAATCCAAACAACTTTTGAAGATCAAATCAAGAAAAATAAAACTTAAGAACTTGAAGATAAAATGGAGATGAACAAGATGAAATGGAAAGATTAAACAAGAACTTGTATTGATGATTAATGTTTTGACAAGATGAAACAAGGATTAAAATTACAAGATCAAAGAACTAATAATAAAAATCACCAATCACCCTAGTGGTGATGGTGTTCTACGAACCAGGAGGAAAGAAAGGGGAGGAAGAAAGAAAAACTAGCTAGCTCAAAAATGTGTGTGGGATGGCCTATTTATAGGTGTTTCCTTTGATTGGTGAGTGGGCTTTCTCCCGTTCTTCGTGTCTTTTCGTCTTTTCAGAAAAGTTTCCGTTTTCGATTCTGATTCGGGATTTGTTGTCGATTAAATTCAACTCGTCTTTTAATTTCTTCGTTTAATAGACTTGAGTTTCTTCGACTTATATAAATCTTCCATCTTTGGTCCTTTTCTTCGATAAATCTTCGAATAGGCCCAGCGACTTCAAATCTTTTGCATCTCTTGGACAATAGACTTTATCTTGAGTCTTTTTCTTCAGTAAAACCCGTGCAATCCCATGTTTTCTTCAATATTTATCCGGTTGGCTCTGAAAACACAATAAACACAAAAACCACGCATAATTCCAAACAAATGATATTAAATACGTGTTTTGGTCTCGTTTTAGCCCGAATTAAGTGGTAAAAGGATGGGTGTTTACACACCTATCAAATACAAATTCAAATCTGATTTGAAAAGACGACACCTAATAGACATCCGTTATTCAGATTTTGAAATATACTGTATTAATTTTCATGCTTACATAGTTGAATACCGTTAGTGCACCAGGTCCTGCAATAGATCTTTAAGAAGTCAGTACTATTAATGTGGATGCTCATGAAAAAGTGAGGGTAAAGCCAAAAAAATCACAGGTCTTCATATTTCAGTCTAAATACCAACAAGAAGAAAAGCAAAATAAGAATTTACAAATTTGTTAATCGTTATGTATCTTATCTGGTTGACCTGATAATCCGATGATAAACTAAATGAGACCCTAGCCCGATCCTATAAGGTTATTGGGTTTATCGGGTTGACCTGATAAGCTAAGTTGAACACAAATCAGCCCGATCCTATAAGGCCTTATCAGGTTTAGGTCGGATCAGGTAACCCATTTGAAACCCCTATTTTGTAAGCTGCAAGTATAATAATTCAATCAGAAACAAGAATAAAAACATTATGCAAAAGAAACCAAAAATCACAATATCTGAGCTTGTAAAACAAGAAAGAGTCAACCAAGTCAGTTCGAGCTAACTTTTATGCTACATTAATCGTGATTTGCTTTATTTTACTATAAATGACTATATAAACTTTGGACCAAAATTCAGGAAATAATGGGAATCAATAACTCTTGTCATTCTCTCATTTCAAGATTTATGACAAAAGCACCAGCATAAGCACCCATTTTAAGACACCAAACACGGAAACCAAACATCCTATTTACAACAGCAAAACCACAACCAAACATCCTATATAAGACACTCAAACCCCTTATTTTTACAACAAAACTGCAGGTTCAAACACCCAATTTGGGAAGTTTAACCAAACGCGCTGATAGCAAATACTATAACCAAAACACCCATTTATAATTGATTATGGATACTGTATTTATATTAAAAATAAGGGATAATTTCATATATACCCAATAAAACTTCATAAATTACATATTTCCCCAAAATACAACTTTTTAATGCATAATGTACAATGCAACTAAAGCATGTTTTGGGGATATATGTAATTTATGAAGTTTTAATGGGGATATATGTAAATGCCCCAATCTTTTTCTAAATTTATCAATGTGTAAGTGTAACATTTTTCGGCCTATTCTAAAATTGAATCCTAGCTCGTCACTCGACCCAACAAACCTATTACACTAGAAATACTCAATAATAATGCATTTCGTCTGATACTTGTTATCATCTAAGGTGTCGTTTGTTTTTTTTCAAATAACATTTGCTAATCTCTAATAACCTATCTTGCCTAAGCGGGAAAGAAATTTGTTTTTTTTTTTTCAGATAAAAATGATAAAAAAGATACTTATCGCATTTTCAACTTTAATAACATAGACTTTCACTTCTTTCTTATTCTTCTATTTTTTTCTCATTTTTTTAACATTCACCTCCCACTACCATCTTTGATATTCGTTTGCATTTTTATATCTCTATACTTTCTATACCCAAATCATTCATTTCGTATTTTTTGCAAGTTTTTATACATTTATGTGTTTTCCCCGTTTTTAGGCTTATTCAAATTTTGTATGTTTTTTCACGTTTTTCTACGTTTTCGTGCGTTTTTTTACATTTTCGTCCGTTTTTTACGTGTTCATACGTTTATACGTATTACTACATTTTTATTCATTTTTACGCGTTTGTAGATTTTTATAAGTTCTTTTTAATGTTATTATACGTTTGAATGTTAGTATACGTTTTTATCGCTAAAAAACGACAAAAACATATTAAGAAAGAACGTATGGAAACGCATGAAAACGTAAAACCCAAAGAAAGATGTACGAAAACATAAAAATTAGCAAAACATACATAAACGGACGAAAACTTTAAAAACACTAGTGGAAGAAATAAAGAAAAAAAAATTGAAAAAAGCACTTAGTATAAAAACAAATAAGTAATTTTTATTGTATAGAATAAGAGGAAAAGGTTCAACATAGACCCACCTTTTATTATAAACTCAATCAATCAATCATAACCCTATTTTCTTTATCTAACAAAAAAAATCTATTTTTAAAAATTAAATATCTCACAAACCGTTAATCGTTACGCAAAATGAAATATACCATCGTGACAAGAATCAAAACATCTTTTTATCAAGGGGCAACTTTGTATACTTTCGGCGAACTTTTCTTTGTATGAGAAAATCATATATGATTCGTATCACGATCATATATAATTCTGAAAAATCATATATGATCCGTAATACCTCTCAAAAGAAAAAAAGTTCATCGAAAATATATACATGTGCCACTCGATAGAAAAATGAATTAATAATCGTTATAATAATATATATTTTTTTGTCATTTAACGATTTAATATTTGTAAAATATATATTTAATTTTTAATAAAAATAAAGGTTGATTTTAATGAATGTGATTAGTTGATTTGGTTTACAATAATCTCAAACTCTAGAAAAAGATTCTAATAGACATTTTTGTCGACAAACATAATTTAAAGATAAAAAAAAGTAAAACCTTGTAAAAGACAAACTAAGCAGATTGAATAAATAGTTGTAAATTTACAAAACCTCTATTTACACATGCATGATAATGTGAACACAATCTTTAGAGTTTAGACTAAGGGGTGTTTCTTTTTCTTTCTATGCCTCTTAGTGGGAAAAGTTGTGGGCCCAATTCACTTTAAACATCTTGTTCCATACTCACACAAATATCTCTCTCTTCCCACTAAGAGGCTAATTAAGAGCCTAATATGGAAGCATGTAAAAAAAGAAACAAGCCCTAATACTTATTATATATACGATGTATCATTTTTGTAAAATCCATAAACCATTCTTCCTTCTTTTGGAAAGTGTCTCCCATATTCACTCCACAAATTTCATAACCATCTTTCCAGTTTCCTAATTTCACTCCATAAATTTCATCTTGCTCATTTCTTAAGATTGATATTTTTCATACACGAAGTTACTGTTACATTTATTTTACTGGGATAATCCCCTTTACCCTAAAAAAAAGAAAAAAAAAAGGTTACTGTTAGAATCTTCATACCGAGTCGTCTATCACGCCCGGCTCTTCATGGATGTCGCTATGAATGTGGTAGGAAAAGTAGTGGACGTGTTGTTCAGTGCTGCAAAACAGGAGATCCATCACGTGCGGAATTGCACAAAAAATGTCGAAAAGCTTAGGGAAGAAGTTGAAAATCTAAAAGATATGATGGGCAGGGTACAACAACATATTGATCGAGCTAAAGGTAAAGGAGATGATCTCCTAGAGGGTGTGCAAAAGTGGATGGACCACGCGGGTGATAAAATTTCCAACGCAGAAGAGTTTCTAGAGCAAGAAGCAAACGCCAAGAAGACTTGCTTCAACTTACGATTGTGTGTCAATTTGAGCACCCTTTCCCATTATAGTAAGACGGCGACATACAAGGCTCTCTCTCTTATTGAACATCGAGAAGGTGGAAAAGATTTCGAAAGCTGTGTTTCTATTCCTACTTCTGCACCAAGAGATATAGATCTCTACGAAAAGAAGAATTATGATCAAATACACAGCCATAAGTTAGTTTTGGACGAAATCGTGACTTCCATAGAAGATGAAAGCATACAAATTGTTGGCATATATGGAATTGGAGGTGTAGGAAAAACTACTCTAGCTAAAGAAGTTGCTGCACAAATGAAGAAATCATTTGCTGATGTTGTTATTATAACTGTGTCACAAAATGTCGAATCTGAAAAGATTAAAGAAAACTTTAAAAACACAGCAAACCGAATCAAGAACGGGGAAAAGGTTCTCGTGATATTAGATGACGTGTGGGAGGAACTTCCACTAAATGAAGTGGGCATCCCATGTGGGAGTAACTACAAGAATTGCAAGATCTTGCTGACGTCCAGAAGAGAAAATGTGTGTGTGGCAATGAATTCACAAAAAGATATTTCTGTAGAATCATTGCCAGAACACGAAGCTTGGATCCTTTTCACAAACGTGGTTGGCAAAAAAGTTGAGACAGACGCCGAATTTAATGAAATTGCAAAGAAGATCATCGGAGAATGTGGGGGGTTGCCATTGATCATTCAAGTTGTAGGAAATGCTCTGAAAAACAAGAGCATTGAGGTATGGAAGGCGGCGCTTGATCAATTAAGGAATCATGTCACCCGAGATATCACTCCAGAGATCAAGAGAGCATTTAATCATCTAAAGCTAAGCTACAACTACATTGAAAGTGAGGAAGCTAAATCATGCTTCTTACTTTGTAGTATGTTCCCAGAAGATGAAAACATAGAGTTGGAAAACTTAGTACAATATGGCATAGGTCTCGAGAAGTTTGATGATCTCCAAAGTATTGAAGACGCCAGGAATAGGGTTCAAATTGCGGTCAACACCCTTAAATCATCGTTCTTGTTATTGGATGGAGATGGCAAAGGAACAACAAAAATGCATGATGTTGTTCGTGATATGGCGTTGTTAATTGCTTCCGAAGGTAGTAGTATGAAAACAGTGGTGATGGCAGGAAAGGGTCTGTCACAATGGCATCCGAGAAATGCCACAGAAAGCTTCATTGGGATCTCTCTGATGCGAAACAAAATTTGTAAGCTTCCTGATCATGAGTTTCATTTCCCACACCTCGATTGTTTTCTCATACGAAATAATTGGTTAGAATCCATTCCTGATAAATTCATAAGAGGCATAAAAGATGTTAATGTCTTAGATATGAAGGATAACAACATCTCATCCCTACCACAATCATTTAATTTGCTTACAAAACTTTGTATGCTTAATCTTTCTGGTAATGAAGATTTCGAGGAGATCTCTATACTTGGAGAGCTAATTAACCTACAGATTTTGATTCTTGATGAAACAAATATTGAAGAAATTCCTCACGAGATTGGTCGATTGACCAAATTAAGGTGCTTAAGCGCTAAATTTTGTTACAATCTATCTCAAATAGCACCTGGTGTCATATCAAACCTCTATCTTTTAGAAGAATTGCGTGTTAGTTTCATTAATGAATGTGATAGTAGTAGTCTTGAGGAGATATCTAACCTGCCATTCATCACAAAATTAGAACTTATTGTGCCTGATTTTGATGGTATCCCCAAAAATCTTGAATTTGGGAAATTGCAATCTTTTGAGATTATAGTTGGAACCTTTGAGGTTGACAACCATTTTCCTTATGAATCAGAATATAGACGTATTCTGATTCTTAACTTCATTGATATTCCATTTATGAAGCCATATAGCAAACTGATTAAGGCAGCCGAAGAAATACATATATATTGCGATGATGAAAGTTTAGAAAATATCCTCCCTGTTATGTTTTCTGAAGGAACAGAAGCTAAAGGAATCACCATATCAGGAGGTGAAGCTTCTTGCTTGGTGGAAATAAGGAATTCGGATGACCTTGGTGGATCCAAAACAAAGAGAAAGTTCTTTTCGAAAGTGAAAAATCTCAAATTAGAGGGTATGTATAGTTTGGATATTCTATGGAACTGCCCAGATGAGTATATAAGCTTTCATAACTTAGAGAAATTTGAAATCAGTTTTATGGGTTTAGAAAAACTCTTCCCAGTGAGCGTGGCAAAAGGACTTGTCAATCTACAGTCTTTAATACTTTCCGGGTGTAACAATTTGGAGTCTGTGATCTACGTTGGAAATGAGGAGGAGGAGGAGGAGGAGGAGGAGGCGGGTAACAACGAAATTGAAATGTTAGCACGAGAGGTAGATTTTGAGTTCCCTCGTCTTACCGTTATTGAGCTTAAGAGTTTGGCTAAACTCAAGAGCTTCTGCAATGGGCATTCTAACATTAAATATCCTTCTTTGGAGGAGATGGTTATTAGCTATTGTCCTAACATGGAGACATGGGGTTATGGAATCCATGATATGCCAAAGATGAATTTTCGCCATAAAGGGACGTCATACAACATTAACGATTATGTGTCAATACGCCATGAGGTATGAAAAATGCTTAACCCGTTAGACCTATCGAGACTGTAGTAATATTATTTTGTGATTCGTGCTGACTTGCTATCTTTGTTATTCTTATAGAAAAAACAGTCGACGATATTTTCAAACACCCATGGGCAGCGTGTAAAGCGTCTTAGGGGACATTGACAATAGCTCATCAAGCAGTTCAGGGAGCTGCTGATCTTTTTCGCTGTTGAAGTCTGGGGCCTGCAGGCAGGGACGGAGACCTCTATGGATTTTTTATGCGTAGTGTTAATTTTTGAAGAAAACATCGATTTTTTCTAAATGTATCTTAAAGGCACCCGGTCAATCGGAATGTGTTTCTATCGCTCGTTTCAATTCATTTTTACATATGTTATATTACGGTTTAAAAAAATTTGTGCACCCGGTCATATTTCGTCCTGACTTCGTCCCTTCCTGTTGGATTTCTTCATATGCTCCAAGATGGCTTTGTTTGGCATGTTTGTTTCTTTGATTCATAATGTTGTGTTTAATAATTTTCAGCATTTCAGTTTGATTAATGTATAAGTGGATTTCGGAAGCATATGATCCATCCGTAGTTTAAATTTATAGTTCACATTTTTTTTCCAATTAAATTGTTTACTGCTAGAAATATATAAGAAAATTTGATCAATTTTATCACATTACTTTTATTTAAAATTATTATTATAAATTTAAAAAGTACTTTAATTTTATTAACAAGTAAGTTGACAGGTTGTTATAAGTTGAAGGGTAAGTAAGGTAAATTTTTCCTTTTATATTTTTGTTTTGTATATTTTTTGTTTCAGTTTGGCAGGTAGCTTAAAGGATAAGGGCTAAATATGACAAGCAATGGAAACTCACGTCAACCCTAGTCTTTGGACTATATATTCATCTCATTCTTGTTAGCAACTCATTCAACTTGTTATCTTTTCATCTCTCACACATAGTTTGTTCCGCCATTGTTATTCAGAGCTTTGTTCTTGTATGTGTATATTGATCTTGGTTTGTAAGATCAATCATACACTTGATTTCTTTTTCTTTCTACTTTGTAAGTACGATCAAAAAGCTAGGTATCACATTTGAAGAGATAGCCTAACGCAGTTTAATAAAAATAAAGGGGAGGTTGGTTGAATTACTTGATTCTTGAGTTTGTTTTATAAAAAGCGAATATGGTATCAGAGCCTTTGGTTCTTGATATCTGGTTTCAAAACTGTTTTACTAAAGATCTTGATTAATCTTGTGGTTAATCGTGTTATGATTGTGTTTAATTACAAGATTTGATCGATTAAATTTTTTTTAGGGTTTCAAAAATTTGGGGGTTTTCTGATTTCTGGTATTCCTTTGGGTTTAATTGGGTTCTTGATTGATTGATTGGGGTTAATTTCATCTCTGGTAAGTTTCATTGAAGAAACCCTAAATTTCAGAAATTAGGGTTTCATTTAATTTTGGGGGTTTGTTGTTTTTTGTTGGTTATCTGTTATAACTAACACTTTCAGGTTGTTATTCCGCTGTGCTTATTGGTTTGTGGCGAGATCTTCTTGATCTCATTGGTTCTTGGCTATTCTTTGCTTATTGATGCGCGTTTTGTAACACTTCTCCTTCCTTCTCTTTAGTTTTGGTTTCTTGTTTCTGTTTAGAGGGTGATTTAGGTGTCGAAGGGATTAGGTAATCTTGGTGGATTGATTCAGTTTTCTTTTGTGCTTCTTGGTAGCTGTGTTTAGAGGAGATATAAGGGGTTGTTTGTTTTTTGTGTTCTTGTGTGATTTCTTTGTGTTGTTATCATGTCTGATCCCAAGAAAGGTGATCAGGATGATAATCCTGTTAGTGATACTGAAACAGAAAATGAAACTGTCATTCACACTAATGACCCATTATACTTACACCCTACTGATACTAATGGGCAGCCCATTGTGAGTGTTAAACTAACTGGACCAGAGAACTATAAAGTTTGGGCTGCTGCATTTAAACTTGCTTTACATACTAAGAACAAATTGGGTTTTATTGATGGTACTTATGAGAAAAATAATGATGATGTTGTATTGTCTGATCAATAGGATAGATATAATGATGTGGTTTTATCATGGATTCTTGGATGTATCTCTTTTGAGTTATATCAAGGATAAATTTTTTCAAAAAATGCTAAAGATGTGTGGGATGAGTTTAAAGAAACCTATGATAAAATTGATGGATCTGTTATCTATAATTTGCATTATAAAATTTGCTCTCTCACTCAATTTGGCTCTTCTTTGTCTGAGTATTATCATAATTACAACAGTTTATGGAGGCAGTTTGACTCCCTTGTCAATCTTCCTTCTTGTAATTGTGATGGTGCTCCTCAAATGAAGAGTCATAATGCTCTTATAATGCTTATGCAGTTTCTTATGGGTCTTGATGACACTTTCAGTGTTGTTAGGAGCCAATTGTTAACTGCTAACCCTTTGCCTGATGTTAAATATGTTTTTGTTACTCTTTCTAGGGTTGAATCCCATAAGAACAATTTGGTTCATGCTGTTAGTGATAAGAGTACTGCTACTGCTTTTGTTGTTAAACCTAATAATTGGTCTGGTAATAGAAATACTCAAAACGATCAAAATGGTCAAAACAGAGGTCCTAATAGGAACAACAATAAGTTTGTTTGTACTCATTGTAATATGAATGGCCATACAGTTGATAGATGTTTTGAGCTTAATGGGTATCCTCCAGGTTTCAAGAAAATAAATACTGGAGGATCTAATGGTTCTAATAATGTCACTAGCTCTCATGGTAATGGTGTTGATCAGGGATCTGGGAAATCTCTTCCCTTTACTGCTGATCAAATTAATAGACTCATGGCTTTGATCAATTCAAAGCCTGATATTGGTGATGTGCAGTCTTGTGCTGCAGGTATAAGATTTGGTTCAAATCATGTTATAAGTTTTGTTACTTGTCAATTCTTTAACTATAATACCAATATAAGTACTTATAGTACTTATATTGGTTGGATTTTTGATTCTGGAGCATCACAACATATGACTTTTTCTACTGAACATTTGTTTGATATTATTGATGTGTCAAATTTGAATATATCAGTTTCACATCCTAATGGTACTATTGAACATGTTAAGCATGTAGGAAATTTCAAACTTTCAGATAAAATTACATTAAAAATGTGTTAGTTGTTCCAGGTTATAAGGTCAGTCTTATATCTGTACACAAGCTGGCTAAAGATAATAAGTTTGTTGTGTCCTTTACTGAGTCTAGATGTTTTGTCCAGGATTCTCTTCAAAAGTTCCTCCTGGGGACTGGTAGTGAAAATAATGGACTTTACTTGTTTGATTCAGGTAGGAAGTTTACTAATAGTGCTATCACTAAGTGTAATTTGTCTAAGTGTGTGTGGCATAACAGACTTGGTCATCCCTCTGACCAAGTCTTAGCTATTCTTAAGGATAAAATCCATCTTGATTCTACTAGTAATGTTCAGCCTTATGATGTATGTCACATGGCTAAGCAAACTAGAGATCCTTTTCCTATAAGTGACCATAAGACTAAAGCTTTAGGTGATATTGTTCATCTGGATGTTTGGGGTCCTTATAGAGTAAAAAGTAAAGATGGATTTAGATTCTTTCTTACTATTGTTGATGACTATACCAGGGCTGTGTAGTTATACATGCTTAAAGGCAAAGATGAAGTTTTTTATAAACTTGTTGAATTCTTTAATCTAATCAAAAATCAGTTTGATATTTCTATCAAAGTTTTTAGAAGTGATAATGGAACAGAGTTTATTAATCATAAATTTGAAGATTTTACTAAGGATAATGGGATTATTCATCAAACTACTTGTGTGTATACTCCACAGCAGAATGGTATAGCTGAACGTAAGCATAGACACTTGCTTAATGTTGCTAGAGCCCTCATGTTTCAGGGGGGATTACCTTTGAACATGTGACCTGAATCTATTCTTACTGCTGTTTATCTGATTAATAGGATTCCTAGCTCAGCTTTCTCTGGAAAAAGTCCTTATGAAATGATTTATAAAGTTGAACCTAATATCTCTCATTTAAAAAGTTTTGGGTGTCTTTGTTTTAGTACTGTGTTTAACAATGTGGATAAGTTTGCTGCTAGGTCTGAAAAGTGTGTGTTCATTGGGTATTCTTTTACTAAAAAGGGTTATAAACTGTTTGGTCTTGAGTCAAAAAATGTGTTCTTTTCAAGAGATGTCAAGTTTTATGAAACAGTTTTTCAATTCAAAAATGATGTTTGTAAGAGTGATTTGATCTTTGAAGATCAGGGTATAAACAGTTTAAATATTTTTGACTTAGTAGTAAATAAATCTGATGATCCCTATGATGATATGAGAGATGAAAGTTTAAGAGATAGAGATAGCATTTCAAAAGAGTCTGTCTTAGCTGATAAAGTATCTACTGATACTCCTATCATTGTTACCAGTCATTCTTAGGGGTCAGAGTCTATGACTAATAAAATCATAGTCTTGGAAACCAGAATGACTTAGGCAGTAATGAGGTTAATGATTTAGATCATAATGTTGCCCTTAATGATGAAAATTATGAGTCTGAGGGTGAGGATTTTACAGAATTTAATCAACTTTTCTAAAATAGTCCAGAGAAGACTGAGCTAAGAAGGTCTAGTAGACCACATAAACTTCCTACTAAACTTAGTGATTATGTGCTTGATAAAAGAGTTAAATATGATATTAATACTATGGTGAACTACAACAACTTGTCTATGCATAATTTTGTGTTCACTAATAACTTTAATAAAATACATGAACCTAAGTCTTATAATGAGGCTGCCAAAGACCCTAGGTGGGTCGAGGCAATGAATGAGGATATGGAGGCACTTAATAGAAATAATACATGGGTTATAGTTGATCTACCTTTTGGTAGAAAACCTGTTGCTTGTAAATGGTTGTGGAAAGTAAAATACAAGTCTAGTGGTGATGTTGAGAGGTTTAAAGCCAGAGTTGTGGCTAAAGGATTTAGTCAAAAGGAGGGTATAGACTATGAAGAAACTTTTTCACGAGTTGTGAAAATTGTGACAGTTAGGTGTCTTCTTTCTGTTGTTGTGCACAATAATTGGCCTGTTTATTAGTTAGATGTGAATAATGCCTTTCTGTATGGAGATTTAGATGAAAAAATTTATATGAATCTTCCTGAAGGATATGGTTCTAACTCAAACAAGGTGTGCAAGCTAACTAAGTCTTTATATGGGTTAAAACAGGCACCTAGGAAATGGAATGAAAAGTTAACAAGTGTGTTAATTGAAAATGGTTTTTGTCAAAGTAAAAGTGATGTTTCTTTGTTTACTAAGACTGAGAATGAGTCTTTTGTTGCCCTGCTTGTTTATGTTGATGATATTATCATAACAGAGAACAATGAAAGTATTATCAATGACTTTAAAGAATATTTAAGTTCTAAATTTAAAATAAAAGACCTTGGGAAACTCAAATATTTTTTGGGTATTGAAGTACTTGATACAGACTCAAGATTATGTCTTAATCAAAGAAAATATTGTCTTGAATTACTATCTGAGTATGGAATGTTGGCTTGTAAGCCAGCTAAAGCTCCTATACCAGATCCTTCTAAGAAAAGAAAGAAACTTGTTGAAAATGAGGTTGATACTATTCTTGATAATAAAACTTGTTATCAAAAGATTGTTGGCAAATTAATATATCTGACCTTAACAAGACCTGATATTGCTTATGTTGTTCACTGTTTAAGTCAGTTTATGCATGCTCCTTATAAATCTCATCTGAAACTGGCTTTTCATGTGCTTAGATACCTTAAAGGGTCTCCTGGAACTGGTATATCTTTTGAAAAACATAACAATCTGAATCTTAATGCTTTTGTAGATTCAGATTGGGCTAAGTGTAAGATTACTAGAAAATCTGTTACTAGATATACTGTATATCTGGGTGATAATCTTGTGTCTTGGAAAAGTAAGAAACAATCTGTTATAGCTAAATCTTCAGCTGAAGCTGAATATAGGGCTATGAATAGTGTTACTTGTGAAATCATGTGGATACTTAAGATTATGAAATATCTTAAGGTAAATGTTGTCTTACCTGTGCCAATCAGTTGTGATAGTAGTTCTGCAATTTAAATTGCAGCCAATCCTGTATTTCATGAGAGAACTAAACATTTTAAAATTGACTTATATTTCTTAAGAGAAAAGGTATCTGCAGGTTTGATCAAAACTATTAAGATCAAATCTGAAGATAATGTTGCAGACTTGTTTACCAAAGGGTTGTCTATCAAAGATCACAATTCTTTTTGTGATATGTTGAAGCTTGTTGATCTCTATCACAAGTCAACTTAAGAGGGGGTATTATTAAGTAAGTTGACAGGTTGTTATAAGTTGAAAGGTAAGTAAGGTAATTTTTTCCTTTTATATTTTTGTTTTGTATATTTTTTGTTTCAGTTTGGCAGGTAGCTTAAAGGATAAGGGCTAAATATGACAAGCAATGGAAACTCACGTCGACCCTAGTCTTTGGACTATATATTCATCTCATTCTTGTTAGCAACTCATTCAGCTTGTTATCTTTTCATCTCTCACACATAGTTTGTTCCGCCATTGTTATTCAGAGCTTTGTTCTTGTATGTGTATATTGATCTTGGTTTGTAAGATCAATCATACACTTGATTTCTTTTTCTTTCTACTTTGTAAGTACGATCAAAAAGCTAGGTATCACATTTGAAGAGATAGCCTAACGCAGTTTAATAAAAATAAAGGGGAGGTTGGTTGAATTACTTTATTCTTGAGTTTGTTTTATAAAAAGCGAATATGGTATCAGAGCCTTTGGTTCTTGATATCTGGTTTTAAAACTGTTTTACTAAAGATCTTGATTAATCTTGTGGTTAATCGTGTTATGATTGTGTTTAATTACAAGATTTGATCGATTAAATTTTTTTTAGGGTTTCAAAAATTTGGGGGTTTTCTGATTTCTGGTATTCCTTTGGGTTTAATTGGGTTCTTGATTGATTGATTGGGGTTAATTTCATCTCTGGTAAGTTAATTGAAGAAACCCTAAATTTCAGAAATTAGGGTTTCATTTAATTTTTGGGGTTTGTTGTTTTTTGTTGGTTATCTGTTATAACTAACACTTTCAGGTTGTTATTTCGTTGTGCTTATTGGTTTGTGGCGAGATCTTCTTGATCTCATTGGTTCTTGGCTATTCTTTGCTTATTGATGCGCGTTTTGTAACACCTCTCCTTCCTTCTCTTTAGTTTTGGTTTCTTGTTTCTGTTTAGAGGGTGATTTAGGTGTCGAAGGGATTAGGTAATCTTGGTGGATTGATTCAGTTTTCTTTTGTGCTTTTTGGTAGCTGTGTTTAGAGGAGATATAAGGGGTTGTTTGTTTTTTGTGTTCTTGTGTGATTTCTTTGTGTTGTTATCATGTCTGATCCCAAGAAAGGTGATCAGGATGATAATCCTGTTAGTGATACTGAAACAGAAAATGAAACTGTCATTCACACTAATGACCCATTATACTTACACCCTACTGATACTAATGGGCAGCCCATTGTGAGTGTTAAACTAACTGGACCAGAGAACTATAAAGTTTGGGCTGCTGCATTTAAACTTGCTTTACATACTAAGAACAAATTGGGTTTTATTGATGGTACTTATGAGAAAAATAATGATGATGTTGTATTGTCTAATCAATAGGATAGATGTAATGATGTGTTTTATCATGGATTCTTGGATGTATCTCTTTTGAGTTATATCAAGGACAAATTTTTTCAAAAAATGCTAAAGATGTGTGGGATGAGTTTAAAGAAACCTATGATAAAATTGATGGATCTGTTATCTATAATTTGCATTATAAAATTTACTCTCTCACTCAATTTGGGTCTTCTTTGTCTGAGTATTATCATAATTACAACAGTTTATGGAGGCAGTTTGACTCCCTTGTCAATCTTCCTTCTTGTAATTGTGATGGTGCTCCTCAAATGAAGAGTCATAATGCTCTTATAATGCTTATGCAGCTTCTTATGGGTCTTGATGACACTTTCAGTGTTGTTAAGAGCCAATTGTTAACTGCTAACCCTTTGCCTGATGTTAAATATGTTTTTGCTACTCTTTCTAGGGTTGAATCCCATAAGAACAATTTGGTTCATGCTGTTAGTGATAAGAGTACTGCTACTGCTTTTGTTGTTAAACCTAATAATTGGTCTGGTAATAGAAATACTCAAAACGATCAAAATGGTCAAAACAGAGGTCCTAATAGGAACAACAATAAGTTTGTTTGTACTCATTGTAATATGAATGGCCATACAGTTGATAGATGTTTTGAGCTTAATGGGTATCCTCCAGGTTTCAAGAAAATAAATACTGGAGGATCTAATGGTTCTAATAATGTCACTAGCTCTCATGGTAATGGTGTTGATCAGGGATCTGGGAAATCTCTTCCCTTTACTGCTGATCAAATTAATAGACTCATGGCTTTGATCAATTCAAAGCCTGATATTGGTGATGTGCAGTCTTGTGCTGCAGGTATAAGATTTGGTTCAAATCATGTTATAAGTTTTGTTACTTGTCAATTCTTTAACTATAATACCAATATAAGTACTTATAGTACTTATATTGGTTGGATCTTTGATTCTGGAGCATCACAACATATGACTTTTTCTACTGAACATTTGTTTGATATTATTGATGTGTCAAATTTGAATATATCAGTTTCACATCCTAATGGTACTATTGAACATGTTAAGCATGTAGGAAATTTCAAACTTTCAGATAAAATTACATTAAAAATGTGTTAGTTGTTCCAGGTTATAAGGTCAGTCTTATATCTGTACACAAGCTGGCTAAAGATAATAAGTTTGTTGTGTCCTTTACTGAGTCTAGATGTTTTGTCCAGGATTCTCTTCAAAAGTTCCTCCTGGGGACTGGTAGTGAAAATAATGGACTTTACTTGTTTGATTCAGGTAGGAAGTTTACTAATAGTGCTATCACTAAGTGTAATTTGTCTAAGTGTGTGTGGCATAACAGACTTGGTCATCCCTCTGACCAAGTCTTAGCTATTCTTAAGGATAAAATCCATCTTGATTCTACTAGTAATGTTCAGCCTTATGATGTATGTCACATGGCTAAGCAAACTAGAGATCCTTTTTCTATAAGTGACCATAAGACTAAAGCTTTGGGTGATATTGTTCATCTGGATGTTTGGGGTCCTTATAGAGTAAATAGTAAAGATGGATTTAGATTCTTTCTTACTATTGTTGATGACTATACCAGGGTTGTGTGGTTATACATGCTTAAAGGCAAAGATGAAGTTTTTTATAAACTTGTTGAATTCTTTAATCTAATCAAAAATCAGTTTGATATTTCTATCAAAGTTTTTAGAAGTGATAATGGAACAGAGTTTATTAATCATAAATTTGAAGATTTTACTAAGGATAATGGGATTATTCATCAAACTACTTGTGTGTATACTCCACAGCAGAATGGTATAGCTGAACGTAAGCATAGACACTTGCTTAATGTTGCTAGAGCCCTCATGTTTCAGGGGGGATTACCTTTGAACATGTGACCTGAATCTATTCTTACTGCTGTTTATCTGATTAACAGGATTCCTAGCTCAGTTTTCTCTGGAAAAAGTCCTTATGAAATGATTTATAAAGTTGAACCTAATATCTCTCATTTAAAAAGTTTTGGGTGTCTTTGTTTTAGTACTGTGCTTAACAATGTGGATAAGTTTGCTGCTAGGTCTGAAAAGTGTGTGTTCATTGGGTATTCTTTTACTAAAAAGGGTTATAAACTGTTTGGTCTTGAGTCAAAAAATGTGTTCTTTTCAAGAGATGTCAAGTTTTATGAAACAGTTCTTCAATTCAAAAATGATGTTTGTAAGAGTGATTTGATCTTTGAAGATCAGGGTATAAACAGTTTAAATATTTTTGACTTAGTAGTAAATAAATCTGATGATCCCTATGATGATATGAGAGATGAAAGTTTAAGAGATAGAGGTAGCATTTCAAAAGAGTCTGTCTTAGCTGATAAAGTATCTACTGATACTCCTATCATTGTTACCAGTCATTCTTAGGGGTCAGAGTCTATGACTAATAAAATCATAGTCTTGGAAACCAGAATGACTTAGGCAGTAATGAGGTTAATGATTTAGATCATAATGTTGCCCTTAATGATGAAAATTATGAGTCTGAGGGTGAGGATTTTACAGAATTTAATCAACTTTTCCAAAATAGTCCAGAGAAGACTGAGCTAAGAAGGTCTAGTAGACCACATAAGCTTCCTACTAAACTTAGTGATTATGTGCTTGATAAAAGAGTTAAATATGATATTAATACTATGGTGAACTACAACAACTTGTCTATGCATAATTTTGTGTTCACTAATAACTTTAATAAAATACATGAACCTAAGTCTTATAATAAGGCTGCCAAAGACCCTAGGTGGGTCGAGGCAATGAATGGGGAGATGGAGGCACTTAATAGAAATAATACATGGGTTATAGTTGATCTACCTTTTGGTAGAAAACCTGTTGCTTGTAAATGGTTGTGGAAAGTAAAATACAAGTCTAGTGGTGATGTTGAGAGGTTTAAAGCCAGAGTTGTGGCTAAAGGATTTAGTCAAAAGGAGGGTATAGACTATGAAGAAACTTTTTCACGAGTTGTGAAAATTGTGACAGTTAGGTGTCTTCTTTCTGTTGTTGTGCACAATAATTGGCATGTTTATTAGTTAGATGTGAATATGCCTTTCTGTATGGAGATTTAGATGAAAAAATTTATATGAATCTTCCTGAAGGATATGGTTCTAACTCAAACAAGGTGTGCAAGCTAACTAAGTCTTTATATGGGTTAAAACAGGCACCTAGGAAATGGAATGAAAAGTTAACAAGTGTGTTAATTGAAAATGGTTTTTGTCAAAGTAAAAGTGATGTTTCTTTGTTTACTAAGACTGAGAATGAGTCTTTTGTTGCCCTGCTTGTTTATGTTGATGATATTATCATAACAGAGAACAATGAAAGTATTATCAATGACTTTAAAGAATATTTAAGTTCTAAATTTAAAATAAAAGACCTTGGGAAACTCAAATATTTTTTGGGTATTGAAGTACTTGATACAGACTCAAGATTATGTCTTAATCAAAGAAAATATTGTCTTGAATTACTATCTGAGTATGGAATGTTGGCTTGTAAGCCAGCTAAAGCTCCTATACCAGATCCTTCTAAGAAAAGAAAGAAACTTGTTGAAAATGAGGTTGATACTATTCTTGATAATAAAACTTGTTATCAAAAGATTGTTGGCAAATTAATATATCTGACCTTAACAAGACCTGATATTGCTTATGTTGTTCACTGTTTAAATCAGTTTATGCATGCTCCTTATAAATCTCATCTGAAACTGGCTTTTCATGTGCTTAGATACCTTAAAGGGTCTCCTGGAACTGGTATATCTTTTGAAAAACATAACAATCTGAATCTTAATGCTTTTGTAGATTCAGATTGGGCTAAGTGTAAGATTACTAGAAAATCTGTTATTGGATATACTGTATATCTGGGTGATAATCTTGTGTCTTGGAAAAGTAAGAAACAATCTGTTATAGCTAAATCTTCAGCTGAAGCTGAATATAGGGCTATGAATAGTGTTACTTGTGAAATCATGTGGATACTTAAGATTATGAAAGATCTTAAGGTAAATGTTGTCTTACCTGTGCCAATCAGTTGTGATAGTAGTTCTGCAATTTAAATTGCAGCCAATCCTGTATTTCATGAGAGAACTAAACATTTTAAAATTGACTTATATTTCTTAAGAGAAAAGGTATCTGCAGGTTTGATCAAAACTATTAAGATCAAATCTGAAGATAATGTTGCAGACTTGTTTACCAAAGGGTTGTCTATCAAAGATCACAATTCTTTTTGTGATATGTTGAAGCTTGTTGATCTCTATCACAAGTCAACTTAAGAGGGGGTATTATTAAGTAAGTTGACAGGTTGTTATAAGTTGAAGGGTAAGTAAGGTAATTTTTTCCTTTTATATTTTTGTTTTGTATATTTTTTGTTTCAGTTTGGCAGGTAGCTTAAAGGATAAGGGCTAAATATGACAAGCAATGGAAACTCACGTCAACCCTAGTCTTTGGACTATATATTCATCTCATTCTTGTTAGCAACTCATTCAGCTTGTTATCTTTTCATCTCTCACACATAGTTTGTTCCGCCATTGTTATTCAGAGCTTTGTTCTTGTATGTGTATATTGATCTTGGTTTGTAAGATCAATCATACACTTGATTTCTTTTTCTTTCTGCTTTGTAAGTACGATCAAAAAGCTAGGTATCACATTTGAAGTGATAGCCTAACGCAGTTTAATAAAAATAAAGGGGAGGTTGGTTGAATTACTTGATTCTTGAGTTTGTTTTATAAAAAGCGAACAAATTTTTATTAAATAAAAGTAAAATTATCAATATGTTAGAAAGTAAAAATTAATAAATATTAATAAATTGTATACCTTATAATAGAGGGGAATCACGTTCCCCTAAGAACAGTGATCCCCTCACATCTTTATTTGTTTATTGTTTTTGCACAATTACTCCTCTCACATACCTCAAACTTGACCACTGTTACTCATCTCACACACTGTGTTGGCCCTCAAACATGACCACAACCGTTGATTCCTACAAATCAACCTTCACCGTTGATTGGTGATAGTGGCTACAGGATTCGCATCTCATGCCGTTGATTATTGGTTAGTAAATCATGGCCATTCGTTTTGATTTAGGGGTTTTATATGCTTATGTATGCATTCTCTTAAAACCCATCTACTTTCTACACTCTCTCTCTCTCTGTCTCTCTCAAGTAAACGAGATATGTGTTTGACCTAAAAATGATAGGTGGATATGTGCCCTATGAGTTTGATATTTGATAGATCTTCATTGATCAGCCGAGTTTGATGGAAAACATAATGTGACATTCGTCAAATTTCCATCATTTAATTATTCATGTAGTACGAGTATTTTAACTGTTTACCGACTAGTTGTCGTCATGAACGTGTTAATTGTTTTGCTTTGCGGACAAAGCCCTTTTTAGGGAGAGCATATGTAACATCTCAATGTTTCGCGATTATTAAGTTGAATGCAATACACAAGTTGTGAGCGTCTTATGTTTTGCCGTACGTTTATTTGTTATAGTTATTAAGTTTTCGTGACGTCTCGCACAATTGTTTTGTTTTGGGATCGTATACTAAACGGTTTTGGTGTCGGGATTATCCAGTCGCGTCTAAACTTAACCATTGTGAACCAAGTCGAGTGTATAAGCTATCACAGCATGTGTACATATACTGAATATATATAAACCTTCAATTTTATTGCCAAGCTTGTCATACAAGGGTCTCAAATCAGTCACAAGTCTACATTACACATAAACTTTATAGTTTATTTGCCCCACTAAAGGACAGCACATTTGCCTAGTTTACCCCTTTTGGGTATATCACAAGTTAACATTTCCAGATTTACACTAACCCTAGACTAACTATACAAGTTTATATACAAACCCAAAGTATTATCCAATGTCCAAATACAAATTATCTCAGTCCAAAATACAAACATCAAAAATCTGCACAAGTCTTCACAATACAACTCCTGGATAGAAGATTAGGTCCAGCCGACCCATAAGTCGCGTCGAACCTGCAAAACAGAAAGTCTTCATCCCGTCCGAACCTGCAAAACCGAACGTAGCATCCCCATTGTGAGTCTTTTGTCTTTTTCGTCTTTCTTTTGAAGTCTAGATGTGCTTGTTTGTACGAACCTACGAATAAACGAAATAATGTGTTAGTCATTGTAAAGGCCTTATACTTTTAACCAAAAACTGAAAATTGCTAAACTTTTTAAATACAAACATGTTTATGTTATTATTTTGCTGTCAACCAAACCGAGACCCAATTTAGACCAAACCGAGACCCATGTTCAACCAAACCGAGACTCAATCAAGAACCAAACCGAGACCCATGTTCAACCAAACCGAGACTCAATCAAGAACCAAACCGAGACCCATGTTCAACCAAACCGAGACTCAATCAAGAACCAAACCGAGACCCATGTTCAACCAAACCGAGACCCAATCAAGAACCAAACCGAGACCCATGTTCAACCAAACCGAGACCCAATCAAGGACCAAACCGAGAATCAAAGCAAACCAACCAAAGTTCTACTTTCTGCCAAATTATTAACCATTATTACCAACAAATCCAAATGTCTTAATCAAATTTATTTTACAGAAAACATTAATCATGCCGCGGGTATAGAAACCCCCAATTCAAATCAAAACCCTAATTATTTTAAAACCCTTTTTAAACATCTAATTAACATTTGCCACATTCCAGAAACATCATATAACATGAGTAACATTCGAATATACAAAAACCCCCAATTTTCATAAAACCCTAGATTTACTTTTTATTATGCTAATTAAACCTAATCTAAACCCAAAACCCATATTTAATTTAATTAAAAACGTGATATGCAAAAACCCCCAAATGACCGAAACCCTAATTTTTATAAATCGATTTTATATTAAAATCAGTTTGATTTTATAAATGAAAACATCAATTAATTATGTTTAAACCCGATTTTGATGAAAACCCCCAAATATTTCAAAACCCTAATTTTGTTTAATTTCAATCCGAGAATCATATGATTTACAACAAGTATATACAAATCAATTAAACCCACTGATATTTATTAAATCAAAAATCAATTAATCTTTTTAAAAAGAAAACAAGGAGAACAAACTTATCTTGATTTCTTGGCTATTGATTCGCGTGACCGCAAGGGAGACACATCAGAAAAACCAAATCGGTTGATGTGGGGATTAAACCCCACATCTCACGCGATATAGAACCTCAGACCACCCATATTTGATTCTATAACTCAAACTGATTAGATGATAACCATAGAAGAGATTGGAACCGATCTAGATTAGGAGAGAGAGAGTTTTGGGACGGTGGAGGTAATATCGAGAGAGGAGAGAGAGTTATCTCTCAGATATGGGAAGTTGTGTGTGATAAACACACGCATATACTCCCTTCGTTTCCTTGTTTATTCCGCCAGGTGGGCCGGGCCGGGTCTATTAACCTTGGGCCGGTTTGTGGTGTAAATGTGTTGGACCCAATTTGGGCCTCACATGTTTAAGTTAGTTTGGTTAAAGCCCAAACGAAATTTGGTAAATTTAAGTTATGATTTGACCCGTAAAACCCGACCATTTAATAAACCGATTTTATTTATCGTACTTTTCCGTAAAATCGTACTTTTCATAAACGTATGGTTTCGTCAAGCACAACTAGGGTGTCGAGTCATTTAATCATACAATTATTCGTATCGTAACTCGATTCTTAAATTAATTAGGTCGCGGCTAGCGTAACCGTACTCTCGAGCTATTTTATCTTCGTTCTCTTTGCTGAATTTACGAGGTGAGTTTATAGCCCCACACTTTACTATTTTCACTGCTTTTTGGGGTGAGACATTGCTTGATTTTAACGTTCGAACACAAGTGCATTTACTGATTTATATATTAGTCTAAGTCCCACTAAAAACCCAGTTGCTTTGGCCCGTGAATCGTGAACCGTTAATTACTTTGTGTAAGCGCGAATGTAATGGATAGATCTATCGGGATTGACGTCCCTGTCTGTCTTGTCCAACAAGGGGACAAGCGGGCACAGTTTCATTTGAACCTGATGTAGGATGTCGTGGGTTTAGGCATCTAGTTTGGGCTACATTTATATGATTATACTGCCGGTGTTGTTAACGCTTCGGTGTCACGAGCTTAGACTGTAATAAATACTTTTGGGATGACTTTGTATCTGTTATATTGTCATCACATTTGGGAAAATCTTGTGGTTCATTAAACATTTCAAACTAACTAAACCTATGAACTCACCAACTTTATGTTGACACTTTAGCAATGTTTTTCTCAGGTATTAAGAAGGAAGATGCTAAATGAGGTCTCATGCATTGCCGTCATTTCTTTGAAACAACGATCATTTGTACCATTTAAGAAAACTATGTTTTGTAACCGTATTCAGTTTATGCTTCCGCACTTTGTTAAAACAATTTATTTTATTAATTACAAGTGATCTATTTTCCGAACGTCTCATTTAGAGGTCGTTCTTTGTGACTATGTGTGTATGATAATCATGACGTCACCACTCCCTTGTCGCCATTATACTCTGATATTTTGGGAGTGTGACAGATTGGTATCAGAGCACTAGTTATAGAGAACTAGGTTGCATTTAGTAATTCTAGACTATAACTGCTCTATGTTTAATCGATTATCATACAGATTGTAAGTATTAAGTATATGTAGATACATAAGTAATAAATGGGATACATGTGAATCAACAATTACGAGGTATATTTACATGGGTTACATGTGCAACAACAAAATCTGAATTATGTTATATGGGATACATGTGGATTCAACATTGATTGCTATGTTATGTTAATGTCCTTTTTACGGACTAATTTTATAAGATATTTACACACCTTTATTTTGTTTATGATTACAGCGATGTCTTCATCCGATGATTCCACGTCTACAGGAGCGTACTACAACCGTAGTTCACAGTCGACCATCAGTTCATCAGTAGGACTACCTAGAGGATCGCCGTCAGGATATCCGTGGTACCGAATGGTTTCAGATGATGATATAGAGAGAGAGGCTGAGGAGGTTCGTCATTCACCGATTCGTATTCCTGATGCATCAGCTGACGATGTGCTTAGCCTAGAAGGCGGGGGAGAGGATGACTTAGACACTGACGTGGTGCAGTCACCAGGTCAGACATCAGTGACTGGAGGTGAGACGGTAGAGGAGACAGAGGATGATGGGATGGAGTTTACAGATGGGGAAGGAGAGCCTATGGAGGTCACAGACACTGAGAACCCTCCTACTGCATATGCCGCTACTCCTGAGGTTTCCCTAGCACACATCTCCTCATCTTCATCTGAAGACGAAGGAGAAAGGACTGCTATTCCTGCTCCAGCACCTGGTACTCTACCTTTCTACTATGTGAGACGACGTCTTCGGGGGAGAGCTGCTCGACCACCACTTTCACCTTACAGACCCCTCATACCTTTCACTGCCACTGACAGGCATGCAGCCCGCACACCTGCCAGTTCTGTCCCAGAGACACCATTACTGCTACCACCACCAGAGACTGTACCTGCAGTATACCAGGAGATGCTTACTGACGCTAGTATCTCTACAGGACCGAGAGCTACGACTCCTCTTCCTAGGAGAGCTACGTCGACGGTGGTGATGCTTGGGGCGGCAGATGGATGTGTGACGACACGGTTGAACAGGTTGGAGGATGTTGTAGAGGCTTTAGGTGAAGAGTACAATGAAGTGCAGGATAAGTTGGAGGCACTGGCGAAGAAGAGTCCAGTCAGGGATGAGACAATGTTGACAGTATGTGTGACCCGTCTACGAGGACAGCTTCTTACTGTTCTTGATCAGATGGAATCCATGCCAAACACTCGTCTTGAGGAGATTGAGAGCCTGATGACCCGTTGGGGAGTAGAGCCATTGGTGGAGACAGGCGGACTAGAGGCACCAGTGGATGACCCTGTTGCAGACTTGGATAAGAGGTTTAGAGCCGCTTGTCATGACACCGATGTTAGATTGAGAGATTCCCAGGCTCGTGAGCTAGTGGTTGAGAGGAGATTAGCAGAGTTGGAGAAGGAGCTTCAACAGCGCCGTGAGGGCACTAGTTAGATTTGTCTTGTACCATCGACCTATCCCTGTATGACCACTAAGCTTTGAAGTTTGTCTTAGCTAGTTGGTATTTTATTTTCTCCATTTATGTTAAGACAAAACTATGATGTATTATCAAACGATTCCATGAATGATATTATGAGTTGCAAAAATTGTGAGATCATTATATATTGTGGAGCATTTCATAATTGTGTTGTGTGTGCCATGCATGTTATGTCTGGCAAAAACTTATTATCCTATTACCTTGTTAGATTATGGCGCCAGTTAGAAGATCCGAAACGCAGAATCCGCCAGCCGCTACCGGTGGAATTGACACCGCCCTGTTAAGCCAAATGATAGCCGAACGAGTGGCCGAGGCACTCGCGACCGCTGAAGCAAACCGTACAGCTAGCACACAGGAGGAGACCAACCAAGGAGCTACTAACGCTATTGCACGTACTTGTACCTACAAGGAATTTCGTGCAGTTACGCAAGTAAGTTTCCGAGGTACTGAAGGAGCAGTAGGATTAACCAGATGGTTTGAGAAGCTAGAATCCTAATTTGGGATTAGCAATGTCGCTGAAGCCGACAAGGTGAAGTTTGCGTCAAGCACGTTAGTGGATGGTGCTTTGACTTGGTGGAACGTCTATGCTCGTGCAGTGACCATTGACGTTGCCCAAGCGACGCCCTGGAGTGAATTTAAAGCTATGTTTGTGAGGAAATACTGTCCCCGAAATGAAGTCAAGCAGATGGAAGTTGAGCTGTGGAACCTGAAGGTCAAGGGTACTGCTCTTACTGCTTACAATCAGCGCTTTCAAGAGCTGATTTTGTTATGTCCTGAAATGGTGCCCAACGATGACCGATTGTTGGAACGCTACATTGAAGGACTACCTTTGAGCATCAAAGGGAATGTGACTTCATCCAAGCCGACTGATTTGCACGAGGCAATCGACATGGCTCAGAGTCTGATGTACCAAGTGGTACAGGAGTTGGGAGAAAATACTGGGGATAAAAGAAAGTGGTCTGGCAACCACTACAACAACAATACCAACAACAACAACAACCCAAGCAACTACAACCAGAACAAGCGACAAGAAGTAGCAAGAGTGTTCACTGCTGGACAAGGAAATACTGGGAACTACGCTGGGAGACTACCTTTCTGCGGAAAATGTGGTCGACACCACGAAGGAGCATGTCCCCCTACGTGCTACAATTGTGGGAAGGCGGGACATAAGGCAAAGGAATGTCGAGCACCACCTCGTGCTACTAATCAAAGAGGACCTGGAACGCAAGGTGGCCAAGGAGCAAATGTCACTTGCTTTGGATGTGGAGAGAAAGGTCACTACAAGAACAAATGTCCGAGCGGTGGGAACCAAGGTCGTAGTAACCAGATTCGAGGGAATCAAAATCAGAAGCAAGGGAACCAGAAGCAGAATCAAGGGAGCCGAGGAGGGAATAACCGAGCCACAACTAGTACTCCTGGAGGATTCACGGCACCTAGCAAAGTGTATCATCTCTGTGCTGAAGCTGCTGTGCAAGACAACAATGTTGTGACTGGTACGTTTCTAGTCAATAACAACTATGCTTCAGTACTATTTGATTCTGGTGCGGATAGGAGTTTTGTGTCGTCTATATTTAGTGAACGCCTAAATGTTACCCCTACTGCGATAGACGTTAAGTATAATGTAGAATTAGCCGATGGGAAGTCAGTAACCACCGATGTTATTCTGAAAGGATGTAGTGTAAGGCTACAAGGTCGTTCGTTTAGTATCGACCTACTCCCTATAGAATTGGGAAGTTTTGACGTCATCATTGGAATGGATTGGATGTCGAAGCATCACGCGGAGATTGTATGTCATGAGAAGTGTGTCCGTGTTCCTTATGGAAACGACGTACTCATCATACAAGGCGAAAGAAGTGGTGTGAAGAACGGATCAAGATTGGAAGTCATCTCATGTATCAGGACTCAAAGATACATTGAGAAGGGATGTCCTGTATTCTTGGTTCAAGTAACACAAAAGGAAGGAGAAGAAGATCGCGAGAAGAAGGTGGAAGATGTACCGATCGTTAGAGACTTTCCGGACGTATTCCCAGAGGATTTACCCGGACTACCACCAGCACGGCAAGTGGAGTTTCACATCGAGCTTACACCAGGAGCCGCGCCTGTTGCTAGAGCCCCATACCGTCTAGCACCGGCCGAGATGGCAGAGTTAGCTGAACAGATAAAGGAACTTTCTGACAAAGGTTTCATTAGACCAAGTTCCTCACCCTGGGGAGCGCCGGTCTTATTTGTCAAAAAGAAAGATGGATCCTTTAGAATGTGTATCGATTACCGAGAATTGAATAAGCTAACGATAAAGAACCGCTACCCATTGCCGAGGATTGACGATCTTTTCGACCAATTGCAAGGATCTAGCATATACTCGAAGATCGACTTAAGGTCAGGATATCATCAACTAAGGGTTAGAGAGGAAGACGTTCATAAAACGGCTTTTAGAACCCGGTACGGACACTACGAGTTCCAAGTTATGCCTTTTGGTTTGACAAACGCACCTGCGGTATTCATGGATCTCATGAACCGAGTTTGCAAACCATACTTGGACAAGTTTGTGATTGTATTTATCGATGACATCCTTATCTATTCTCGTAATGAAGAAGAGCACAAGGAACACTTGAAGACCATATTATAGCTGCTAAGGAAGGAGAAGTTATATGCAAAGTTTTCCAAATGTGAGTTTTGGATAAACACAGTGCAATTCCTTGGGCATGTGATCGACAGCAGTGGTATTCACGTTGATCCTGCTAAGATCGAGGCTGTAAAGGATTGGGCGACTCCAACAACACCCACGGAGATCCGTCAATTTTTAGGTCTTGCTGGTTACTATAGGAGATTCATTGAAGGTTTCTCCAAGATAGCTAAACCAATGACGGAATTGACTCAAAAGGATAAGAAGTTTGAGTGGAAGGAGGAGCAAGATTTGGCATTCCAGACGTTGAAGCAGATGTTGTGTGAAGCACCTATACTAGCCCTACCTGAGGGTAATGAAGACTTTGTGGTGTATTGTGATGCATCCATAAAAGGGTTAGGTGCAGTACTGATGCAAAGGACTAAGGTCATAGCTTACGCATCAAGACAACTAAAAGTGCACGAGAAGAACTACACAACTCATGACCTAGAGTTGGGAGCAGTGGTGTTTGCCTTGAAGATTTGGAGACACTACCTTTACGGTACTAAGTGTGTTGTATTCACTGACCATAAGAGTCTACAACATATTTTGAATCAAAAGGAACTCAACATGAGACAACGACGTTGGCTAGAGTTGCTCAGTGATTACGATTGCGAGATCCGTTATCACCCAGGCAAGGCAAATGTCGTGGCCGACGCTTTGAGTCGAAAGGAGAGAGTTCTTAGGGTGAAGGATTTAGTGATGACCATTGACTTAGACCTTCCATCCTTAATTCTCAAGGCTCAGAAGGAAGCAGTCGAGGAAGAAATTCTTAAGACTGAAGAT
>JANFOE010000311.1:0-70000 GCA_025667525.1 Glebionis coronaria
GAATAGACCATCTTTAAAAACAGAAATTCTATTATTATCAATCGTGTGAGTAAATCCAAGATCCAACATACAAGAAAAGGAAATAACACCCCTAACAATTGTAGGTGCATAATGACAATTATTTAAAAACAGTACTAAACCCGAAGGTAAAACTAATTTAAATATTCCTATAGCTTCAACCGGTGCTTGTGCGCCATTGCCCACTTGCAGAGATTGTTCCCCATAGGATAGTCTCCTCTTCAACTCAAATCCCTGCAGGGTATTACAAATGTTAATACCACATCCCGTATCATATACCCAGGAGTTTGATTTGTATGAAAGATTAAATAACTCTATCATAAATAAGTTACCTGAAGATGGTGCTGCAGCAACTTGCTCAGCCTTCTTCTTATGTTCTGCCATTTCATGGAGATAGAGAGAGCAATTCCTCTTCCAGTGTCCAGTCATCTTGCAGTGGTGACAAGTCTCATCTTTCAGAGATTTCTTAGCAAAGTTATGCTTCGGTTTTGATGTAGTCGCAACTTGCTTGCTCTTATCAACCTTGCCTTTGCCTTTCTGCTTCTTATTCCCTTGCGGTTTTGGTTTCGACACTCTACCCTTTTGTACATAAAGTACTTGAGGAGTAGCAGTGGGTGCCTTATCTTTCAAACCCTTTTCGAAGTCAATGAGCATTGCGTGCAAATCATTCACTGTCTTCCCCGTGCAATGCATATTATAGTTACGAACAAAATCACCGAAGTCCTTATTAAGGGACCTATTGATCAAGTTAATAGCCATATTATGATCGAAGGGTTGTCCTAGTGCGATGAGTTGTTCCATATAACCCCTCATCTCCATGTAATGTGCACTTACGGACTTTCCAGGAGCTTGCTTGCAACTATGTAGAGCATCAACCAGATCATAGATCTCTACAGCTTGTGGCGTTTCATACACTGCCTTGAGTTCATCAAGCATCTACTTAGGATGAAATAGCTCATACTTCCTTTGAAGTGATGGAGCCATTCTCCCTAACATTACAGCAGCCACCTCATGGTGCTTCTTAACGTTAGCAGCGTGTTGAAGCCTTTCCGCATCAGTTGCTCCTTCAGCAAGATCCTCCGGAAAAGGAGTTTCCAAGATATTGATGGTACCTGCTGCTCTCAGAACAATTCTTAGTGAGCGGTACCAATCATTGAAATTAGGGCCAGTAAGTTCAGGCCGTTCAAAAAATGCTTTGAACGCCGAGCTTATTGTCAGATTGTTTTCGGGTTGAGCCATTTCTACAGAAATAAGTTCAAACATTAGTATTTTCGATAATAAAATTCAAGAAAATAAAATTACCCCGGTAATAAAAACATAGTATTTCCTTGAAAAAACTAGAATCCATATTGACATAGATTTATCACATCAGTTGATCTGCTAGTGACAAATGTATTCAACATAGTAACTTGTCGAACAATAATTGCCAAATCATATTGCAATTTCTAGATATGTCAGGGATTTACATTGCCAAAACCTTTTGCATTGTAAACATGTTTTATCCCTTCTTTATGCCTTAAGTTTCCAGTTCTCACTGAGTAACTCAATTAAGTCGACTAATCTAAAGAACGTAAAACCTTCATGTGCAATCTTATTCAGTCATGAAGTTTTCTCTCCATTACAACATCGTCCGATATCTTATATGACGACAATTGTAACTTCAAGTGTTCGTCAATTAGAGGGCATATGACTTAAATTTTTAGGGTATAGATTTTGGTGTCAAAATCATGTATGGAGAAGCATGCATACATCTCCATAGCATAAGTTTAATAAAACGTTTAGTAAACTTTTTGGTGAGACTAAAATTTCATCATATATTTGCAAGTTGAGGTATTGGTTAAACCAAACAACCTTAAAGAATTATACCAATAACAACCGTAGGTAATTCCAATTTTGACGCACAGGCGAGCCGGGAATTTGGTCAGCGTAAAAGCATAGCACCTCCTTCCTTAACCGGGTACTTGACCAGCGGTGCGTTATACCCACTTTATAGTTTGTCAAAATTGAGTAGGCCGTTAAGTTGCTATTGCAATTCTAATCAACACAAATCATATGTAATTTAGATCTCAAAACAATTCATTAATTTTGATAGGATTTAGTCCATATTATTTTTTCTTAAAAAAAATTACCCTTGTTTACAACATACAATGTTAAAAACGCATGAAAACAAGTAGTACAAAAAAAAACTAAATCAAATAGCCACATGCATAACAATTTATTCAAAGAACATCAAATCTAGGGTTTTTATTAACATAAAAAGTCTTCCCTAATTTTAAAACTTTGAATCAAATAAAGCAAATAGCAATCAAAATTATATGATCCGTAAAGACATGCATGTTTATTACGGATCTTCCATATTCTCTTAACAATTAAAAAACTACTACGGATCGTAACCACACGTGACATAACAATTAATTCATGCATAAATCTAAAGTTAATTACCATGTAATTTTAACACAAATCAATATTAGTTAAAAAAAACTTTAGATCTTGATAATTATAATCATGTTAAAACGGCTCTCGATGCCACTTATGGTTTATGATTGTCATAACAATTATAAAAACCCTAACATAGATCAAAGAGCATACAGCGGAAGCAGATTAACAATATCTTTAAATAACACAATTATAATTAATCAAGGCTAGGGTTACATACCTTTTCCTTAGCAGAATGATCACCGGTAAAAATAGATCAAGAACACCACCAGGATGTAATCTAAAATAAGATCACACCACGATCTTGTACACACGTGATACGATGAGCTAATCGTGAGTCTAGCACGAACAGAACCGAGCCTTCCAAGCCTATGGAAGATCTACCCAACAACCCTAGAGAGGGGCTAGGACTAGATCTAAAATAGCTTATAGAAAATCAAAGAAGAACCCTAATAAGGGTGTGTTTGGCCGGCGGTTAGAAGCAAAGAAAAGAGAGAATGGAGTAAAAAATTATGAGGCTTTAGGTTTGTTTATATACACCTTGGAAAACTTCTCTTCCAAGGTTAAACAAGATAAAGCAACAAAATCTTTTCCCTTCTCTCTTGTCTCCTCTATTTAGGCCGGATATATTATGTGCTAAAAGGGGGTTTCCAGAACTTTCTGACACCTTCTTTTAGCTTCTTTAATATTCTATAACGATCGTTTAATACTTAACTTTTAATTACTTAACGATCGTTAGCTACAGTTTGATTTAATAAATATAATAAATATATTTAATAAATAAATTAACTCTTCACGTAATGTGTGCAATCCCGTGATCTCGAGTTCGATCCTATCACACGACTATCGATTTTAAAGTCCATAAACTTTCAGGTTAAACGTGATTTTGTGTTATCAATGGTAATTTGTTAGGATTGGAGTCCGGATTTGATGTGAATTTTTGCTATGGATATGACATTAGTTGTAGAATGTTAGTGGGCGGGATTATTAATTCGTTATAATATGTGAGTTTTCTGTTTTGGTTTTAGACCCACCAGTGCTTAGACCATCCATTCTTAAAAAGCAACACCTGCAGACCTGCATAACTGAACTCTCTGCAAGCGTATATGATGAGTCAAAAATAATGTCATGAGTAATGTCTACAAAGAATTTTAGTAGTCTCATTTATTTCTCATGAATAACACTAATTAGTATCATTAGTCCCTAGCTTAATTGTAAGATGGTTACAACCTTTTGGTTGTCATCTTGTTTTGTATTTAAGGACTACCAAATGAAAAGAATGGAAGATTATTATCAAGAAACTTGTGGTTCATTCTCACCTTAAGAGAATTCTATCATTTTAATTTAAGCTCTTGGTTGGGACCTATCAATTGGTACCAGAGCTATGGCATCAAACAGTGATGGAATTGAAAACTTGGAGGCTACGTTGCGACAACTCCAAGATGGTATTGCTAAGATGAAAATCGGGTCTGTGGATAAGTGTCAAGACTTGGAGGACACTGTCACAAAACATTCTCATACGGTTCTTTCTGGAAAAGATGGTGACAACTACAAACACGGAGGAAAGTCAATGTTTTATTAAAAATTGATGAAACTTGAGTTTCCAACGTACCATGGTGATGAGGATCCTACGGGATGGTTCATTATAATTGATCAATTCTTCAAATACCAAGGCAACCCCGGAACACAAAAGGTGTCATTAACTTCATACAATTTACAAGGTGAAGCAAACCAATGGTGGTGGTGGTTACGTACGGCTTACCAAGAGAAAGGGAAAGAGGTGAAGTGAACCTTGAGGTCAAGGTTCTTCTCAAGAGGAGGGTAATGATGAGTCAAAAATAATGTCATGAGTAATGTCTACAAAGAATTTTAGTAGTCTCATTTATTTCTCATGAATAACACTAATTAGTATCATTAGTCCCTAGCTTAATTGTGAGATGGTTACAACCTTTTGGTTGTCATCTTATTTTGTATTTAAGGACTACCAAATGAAAAGAATGGAAGATTATTATCAAAGAAACTTGTGGTTCATTCTCACCCTAAGAGAATTCTATCATTTTAATTTAAGCTCTTGGTTGGGACCTATCAGTATTTGTTCACATTTTGAACTACAATATGTGGATGCATAGGAATCGTCCTACTTCACATAATCATCAACAAATGATCATACTGATATTTATTCAAACACAAGTAAATGAGCATAGCAGAACCAAAATATTAATATGTAAATGCTATTAACACAAATACCAATGTAGGTGTACCTATTACTTGTAAAAAATTTGTCGCATGCCTGAAAGGATAGGTATGATGGTGTTTGTTAAAGCAACCATCATATTCGGATTGGTTCAATGTTTGACCAGTTTCTTCCATATCGGCACCCGTGAGTTGGCATATCTTCATCAATTAAGAGCTCCATGGAATTCCAAACACTCATAATCCAACAAAATGTAAATCAAAGAAAAGCATTGAGCAAAGGAAATCAAAACTGGACTTGCTACAAAAACCATATAATTACCTTCAGATCTGATATGTTATGTAAGTAGAAAGTTGCACACCATGAAATTTAACAACCTGCAAGTTCAACGACATGCCAAAATTATGTTGCTTATTTAAAGAGGGACGACCTTATATAATAGGTGCTATAAGAAAAATCTTGATTACTACAAAATTATAATAAGAGGAATAAGAGGTTAATGCGCTGTATTAACAAAATACACTTGTTACCAGGAACTTGCAAACACAATAAGGGGGTATTTTGGGAATGTTTATTAGAAGTGCATGTGGTGTGCCTCTCTGCATCGAATGCGGTGGTTCAACTGAATTTTCCTCCTAAATTCAATAACAATCAATCAAATATATATTAGAGTGTACATAATAGAAGAAAGTGGAATGTAAAAATAACTTGTTATATGAATATACATCTTCTGTTATGAACTAAGGGGCTACTCCATTGAACGAACTTGATAACCCGTGATGAATTCATTTTGGCAGACTTCCATCTGTACCTTCAGTCTGCACACCTCCGTTAAAAACAAGAATTTTATCGACATGTCTCATCATAGCAGATTTATGGGCTATAAGAACTGTCGTTAGTGTATCTAGAGCCTCCTGAACCACCCGACTTGACTCGGACTCGATTACTGAATCGCTTCGTCTAATAGTAAAACTGCTCTTTGATTTCAGCTTCACTAAGATTGTTATAAAGAGCTTCAATCATGACTGCATCAACCACCACAATAGGAAAAAAGTAGAAGTGATGTGAAACATCAAATTTTAAAACGACAAATTCTCTAATTAGATAAGTTGCTGACTGTAATCATTAGTGTGGCATTTCATTCAGGAGGGATGAATCCACTTGATTTGAATCATCACTGATTACCGAATTCTCAAATAAAACAACATCTTTAGCAGCTTAATATATAGTTAATACAGGTAATCAGAATGAGGCCTAAAAGTAATTACATTATTTTGGTGATGAATAATAAGAGCTTCAACTTGTATATGCAGTTTTTCTATATAATTACTTTGTATTTAAAATCTTTCAGATTAGTGATATTTCCAAAGTCTTAAATAACAGAAAATTGGTTATCTAAAAATCTGGTTTAGAGGCTATGTACTCACCAATTAAAATAGTTAAAGCTGGTGTTGGAGCTTCTGTCCTATAATAAGAAAATAAAAAAAGTCAGTCAATACACCATAAAAACACACCATAAACAGAAGAAAAAAATGAAAAAATGAAAAATAAAAAAGTTCTTGTCTAGGCGGCAGACTCAGGGTTCTCGGTTTTGATAAACCTGTGTTAAACCAACAATTCACTAAACCTGTGTTAAACCATAGCTGATTGTGGTCTGATATAGGTAACGACCCTGCATGTGCATCGACGTCCGAACCATGATCCAAAATCACGATTTATCGAGAAGCGTTTGTCACCGAAGCTATACGTGTTATACATGTTTGGCATATATAGGTGTTTCTATATGTGCATGACTTCATTAGATCAAGAAAACAGAAACAATTTAATAAAGAACACTCAAAGTATTAGTATTTCATAAAACGTACACATGTTAATGGATATTAAGAATCGTACCTTTGCAAGTAAAAAGAAGCTACGAATTAGGGTTTGAGATAACAGGGACGAATATTAAGGATAGGGGAAAAAATAACCGAACATATAAAAATAGTTTTTGGTAAAAATCTTATGAACCATTTTATTAGGTAAAAATTATAAACGGATGTTTTAAAATTAAATAAAATAATAGATATTGTAACTATATATTAGGTAAAAAACATGTAGCCAATAGCAAAACGACACGTAGGATATGACATGGCGCCTTTTTATTATCCTATGTCAAACTTAGCCCCATATATTATATATATATATATATATATATATATATATATATATATATATATATATATATATATATATATATATATATATATATATATATATATATATATATATATATATATATATATATATATATATATACTAGTGGAAAAACCCGCCCGATGGGCGGGTATGACATGTAATTATCGTTTACATTTATTTGGTTATCTAAATATTGGTGTTAGAAAGTTATATTTTCTTTCTTATATTTTTGTAAGCATAGTAGAAATGTTTGTCAAATAGGATTACGTTGGTGAATAAGATTAAAATTGTAAGATAAAACGTTGCAAAGCCCACGACACGCCTTAAAAAAATTAGGTAAAATATTTAATTTGATTACCGTTTACAAAAAATTAAGCAAAAGTATGATAATAAACCACTCTTGAGTTTCAAATAAATTTCTATACCATGGACTCTATTATTTCTTTCTCCATCAAATGACGATAATGGATAATTTGTTTAGATGTCGTGCAACAATAAGTTTCAGAAAACGATAGATGCAATTCTTGCCAAACCACAAGACCTTATCCATGCGATTTAGTCTTCAAATATGTAGTAAGCATATTCATCGAGTGCATTGAAAATGAAAAAAATGAATACTCATCTAATAAGAGAATAAACGTTAATAACAAAGTAGTATATGTTTTTAGTTAAGAATATGAAGAGTACAATGTAATTTGTTCACGACTTCACCAACAATAGCAATGGCCACGTAACAATCGGGATAACCATGCATCTAATTTATGTGTTGTTGCTCTCATTAAAAATGATTGCTTTAAAATGATTATATTTAAATACAATAACTATCACGTAAAATCAATAAATCTACGACAATACTTTTGAATAACTTTAATCTAGTATTCCTCGTGAATCTTTTGTTATTTGAGGCGTGTAAAATAGGTGAAGTACTTGTCGTAAGGGATAATCTTTTCAAAAATGAAATTTTTATTTTTTACACTAATTTTAATCAACAATCCTTCAATCATCACAGAAACTTACAAAAGTGTAGCGAGAATAAAATTCGAGGGGAGGAAAACTAATTTTTTTGCAACATATTGAAAATAGAGTTAAAAGCTAAGGTCGGCATAAATGGTTCTTATTCATATAATAGATTCCAAATAAATAACATAGTAGAAACTTGCGCGACGACATAGTTAAAACATGAGCCAGTCTTTTAATAATCTATCCGTTATGTTTCTTATGTCCAAAACCAAAAACTACGTGAAAATTCCAATAATCATTTTCAATTTTGATGTGCCACGTCGTAATTTTATGTCTATTACTAAATGTAAAAATATATAAAAACCATGGTTTTATATACCCTCTATGGGCCGCTTTAAGGCGTGCTAAAATTTGAGGCGTCCACATTACGTAATAGGTAAAGGTGCACTATAACATGAGGTGTGATGATTTTTTTGAATTAAACTCAAAAAATAATATTATTATATATAAGGGAGTTTTTTTTAAAAAATTTAATTATTATGTACAACACTTATTATGAGCACAATATAAATATAATATTGATATATAATAAAACAAATAAATATTTTTATATGTTGTGCCGTCATAAGCCGCGCTTTAAAAAAACCTTAAGTTTCACCTTAAATACTAAGACGTGTAGCTTGGACATAGCTTCACGCCACGTCACGCGTCACACTATTTATCACGATAATAAAAACTAAGAAAACGACACCCTTGTTATAGAACCCACGTGATCATCCACTCGAAACTAAGAATAACTTCGTAACTACACTCAGCGACGGAGCCAGTGGGGGGCCTGAGGGTGTTGTGCCACCCCAACAATGGCAGACTTACATATAGCAACGTGAGAAGAAAGCAAGCCAAGAATCAATTTAATAAGAAATTTACAGTAATGTTCTTGTTTTGTTTTATTGGAGGTTCATATGAGTGAAAAAGATGACTTAAAAAAATATTATTATTGTATAAATGTGTTTTTTAATGAGTTAGTACAGTACTACAGTACACATGCATTGTATTTTTGTTACAAGTTTGATTTTGAACCTTTTACTTTACAATTTATCATCTTAGGTTAAAATATTTATTGAACATTTTTTTAAAAAAGAAAGTATACATTTTGAACCTGCTACTGAAAAATTATTCGGGCCCCTCTCTAACACTGATTCCTGGCTCCGTCTCTGACTACAATTTTATTTTAAACGAATAGAAACTTGCATTAGAGGCATCTTCAGCTGTTAATTGTCAAGGGTGTAAGGTCGGGTTTTTCTCCGGGTTGTTGAATGTTTTGTTGCTCGATAATAAAGATTGTCTTTGTGGCTCTTGGCTGATGAGGCTTTGTTAGTCATGGTGATACGTTTATGATTGTTACCTTTGTTAACGAATATGGTGCATTGTTGTATAACCAACTACTCATAACAACCAATCCCCAAAATGTGAAGCTAACTCATAACAAAGTTTCATGAAAATCATTAAAATAGATGTTCTACCCTACTGAACATAAATTTAATAGCAAGGCCAGGTTCTAATAATGAATTAAAATAAGGCTAATTTTTTAAATGCTCCAAAATTACACGTCATTAGTTTTTTTCACCCACCAAATTAAAATTTCTTTTTAAATACTTCATGCGACTTTCGTGAATAAAATGGCAAAGACCTAAAGCAGGTGGATTGAACCTAAGATCATTGACGTATTTGGTCAAATTAAAGTAGAAACAAAAAGTTTAGCAGTATAACTAAACAATCATATATATAGCATATTATGTGTGTAACTGGGGCGTCGTGATATATACACAATTAATTATACTCAACATACACATTCAAATCCATAAACAAAATTCATTAATAAAAAGATTAACAATGTGATTATTGTGAAAAGGCCAAGCATAAGGGGTTTCTTAGCTGTAATTGCTACATGGGCGGCAGGTTCTCGTGGTAGACTTTTTAGACGTGTGACCAGCAGCCAACAATTCCTCATGCAAGCATCTCACGTCCAACAAATGGCCACAAACATGTGATGCTAAAACTGAATGGCAAGGACATCTATTTACACAAATATACATTTAGCAGGATATTTGAACTATATACGAAAATTATTTATCCTTAATAGAGTCTCTCTTACGTGCATAAGAATTTACTCCTACAAGATAAAAAAATAAAAACCATGTCATGTTATAACCAATGTAAACAGGCAAGCATATTACAAAATTAAAGATACCTTATTCAGTCTTTGGAGTTCTGGAGTCTCCATCTCACGATATCTCTGCTAAATCCTCTTCTATTGCTTCTTCAATTACAGCAGCTACCACTTTTGTTATATCGCGTATGTTGGTAGAACAAAAAGTAAAGATAAAAAAATAGAAACCATGTCATAATATAATCGATGTAAACAGGCGAACATATTATAAATTTAAAGATACCTTACTCAGCCTAAAAAATGATCGGCAATACAAAAAAAATGAGAGAAAAGTTTGGTCAATACAAAATATAATGATTGGCATAGCTGAACATCTGGTAATGGATGTATAGCTAAACATAGTGAATACTATAACGATGGAGCTGACATATTTGCCCCAATGCAGAAACAACGTTGTCATACGCCATTGCATTCTCGGGCTGAAGAGGATTAGGGCGTGTTATTAAAAAATTTAACCTTGAAAGAGCCTCTAAGAAATGCACACAAGACAGCAAATGTAAGAAATAAAAAAAGTGGCTAATCCTCCATTAATGTGTCATCAAATTTACCTCAAAGAAGTGGCTTAATAACAGTACCACCAAACTTTACAATAATGATTTTTCCATCAAAGAAGGATGTTAAGATGACCCCTGGTATCTTTGTATACAAATGGACATCAAAATACAACTGGTTCCGGCTTTAAGTTGGCCATGACAATCTGCAAAAGTTTCTCATCGGGTAACTCAGATCCTTAGTAACCAGAATAAGTATTGCAAGTTCCCTACGACCAAAATGCTTAACATGCATAACTTTTGGTAACCTTATCATGTCCATCTTATCTTCACCAGTTGGTGTAGAGTAGAAAAAAAAGATTATGTACTTTTGTCTGCAGTTCAACCCAGTTGGTTTAACCCGTTACCCGTTTGGTACCCGACCCACTTTTCCCACCTCTATCTAATGTACAATTTAAAACAGACAGTAAAAACGATTTCCGCATTTGTGAAGAGGCAGATCCAATATCAATTTGGTAGCAACATTCATGAATCACATAAACATAGGAGGATAGAACCACAACCCCAAAATAAAAAATGTATCCTAAAATCAAACCGTAATAGATATAGAATGCAGTGACTTATATAAGAATCAAAGAATATTAGTAACAAAAACATCGATTATGATGCTCCTTTTTGAATAAGAGCAGGGGTCTCACTTGCTTTTGCTTTTGCTTCAGCTTCTTAACCACCTGGTGTATCTTCAAATTTAGGGCCCAGAAATGTCACAAAAAAAATGATAGAAAACAGGTTAGGAACGGGTTCTAGTTTTTATGGAAAATTTGTATATGTGGATCAGAATGGGTTGTGGTTGGGCTTGGGCTTGCCTGTTGAATAAATTGGTGACATGGATATATTGACGGCTAGTTACCAAGTTATATGACAACTAATACATTAGATACTAAACAATATCAACAACATGTAGCTGCTTTGATACTCGTTTACTGTCACTCCAATTGAAAAGTAAATGTACCTCGTAAACAAACTTCTTTGTCTTAAACTTTCAGACGAGCGTCCACCGTACCACTAACTAATTTCTTTGTTGCTATAACATTGGAAAGCGCAGTAGCCTGTGTTGATGAGTCTTGGGTTATCCAAACACCGTTAAAGTGCTTAATAGCTGTTTCAAAATACGATATGGTATTAAACAATTATCATAAGCTTACCCAAACACCCCTTATATCAAAAATGTACATCAGTGCATACCTTAAGCTTGCAACCAGCGTGTGGTTGATGTTCTTAAGAGCATTCAAAAGGACAAAAAGTGAGATAAAGTGTGAGAAAGCTTACACACTGAAATCTGTATATGTGTTCATCATCATGAAGAAAAACATGTGCATTCTCATTAAATAGAGAATCAATAAATTTTTTAGGCTTTCGAGATCTTTGATACTTAAAGCTGAAGGAGTTTGTTGTCTACCTCATCACTGGCCACATGTTGAAGCTGCATCCCCAATGGAGTTAACCAAAACCTTTACTGGGATGAAATTATAAATAAGGATAACACCCTTTATAGATACATACATGTTTTCAAACACATAACAAACATAGGATTTTCAGTTTCATTTCACTTTTGTCACTCTACTATTTTTGTCATTACTAAAGTCCAAAACCATCTGATATGTGTCATAAACAGAATATAGAAGTCATGTACCATGTAATTAATAATCCCTTCTGATAAGTACTGCAACAAAGAGCGCGGGTTTGAGAAAAGTGAACCCAAGTAAGATGGTAATACTTCTCATGAATCCCTTTGCAGCTTCTACCTATATTCAATAACAATCATGTCAAACTTTATCTATACAAACATCAGCTCCACTACGTGTTTTTAATGAGACGAAAGCAGCAGCCAAAATGGCTCTCGGGTCATTCAGCACAATTTTTCTCTCCTGTATAAATCACGGCTGCACAATCAAAATACTACAAAGGCAAAGAGTTTTAAAGATAACATAAATTTTATTACTGTATATTGTATATAATCAATGTACCTTTTGAACGTTCGTTCGAAGTTACCAGTCGTTGATAAAAATTATTGAACTCTGATATATACATGGCATAAACTATAAAAAAAGGTCACCTGTCTTTTTACATTTTCAGTAAAAAAAACCCTTTTCTATTAAGGTCAGTGGAAGTATTGTTGTTGCATTACCTCCGTAAACAAATGCGACTCTTTTTTAGGCAGAATCGAAAGAAATTCACTGTGAAGATATGTTGCAAAATTAGGATCCACAGAAACAGAAATGGCTTCAGGCCTTTCATTGCCATCATAACTCAGCTGGATTTTTAAGCAAACCTCGTGCAGATAAGTATAAAGCATACGAAACAATATACACCAAAAATCGCTTCTATGCAACTGATATCTGTATATGTATTCATCATCATGAAGAAAAACATGAATCAATAAATTTTTCAGGCTTTCGAGATCTTTCATACTTAAAGCTGAAGGAGTTTGTTGCCTACCTCATCACTGGCCACATTTTGAAGCTGCATCCCAAATGGATTTAACCAAACCTTTACTGGGAACACCCTATATAAATACATACCTGTTTTAGAAGCTTAAAATATAGCTTGTCCAATGTAAACAACACATAAGATTGATTTCGAAGAATGATCTCCAGGATTTCCATTATCAGCCAACCCACCAAGAAGATTAGTCAGTGCGACTTCTGGGACCGTTTTCGAAAACAATACCACCCAAAAGATTAGAGGTCGGAAGCTCGTATCCGCGAATACCACCCATGTTATGCCGTCGTATCTTAAAATCCGGTACGTCAGTGTCCATGCATTTGTGTCTCGCTAGTCTAACTAACTCGTTGTGTTCATCCAGAACCTCGATCAAATGAGTAACCACAGCTGGGTCAAGAGAACTGTCATCTTGACCTCCGAAATGGCGCATTCTGTTCACAACTTCGTTTTCCGTATCGTAGATATATAGTTGTAAGGAACGCGGGGGTTGACCTTCTTCAGGAAGGAAGCGGCCTATGCAATGGTATATCTGACCCGAGACTTTAAACACATATGGACCCCTGCCTTTGTTAACAGAATCGTGTACAGTTGCTCCGAAAGACGTCATTCCAAATATTTGATTGTAAGCCCTAATATTCGACACAAAATGGAGACTCGCCATCAACTCCTGAATGAACTGTGGCGGAGGCACGGGCCTTTGCGTAAATATTTTCCCACCACCGCACCACAGCATAAATGATACACAGGTCTTCTCTTATTCGAACTATCTTTCGTTGTACCAAAATAACGCGCCACATCCGTAACACCTCTGGTCACAGTCACCCAAATTGACATACGATGGACAATCTGCTGCATTAGAACGTATATCAACCGTTATAATCTAAGGTGTGTATTGTTGTAAGTGGATAGACACGAATGAAACAAACCGGTAGCTCGGGTGGAGGTCAATTCGGACGATTCAAGCCTTCTTCTGACGTTTCTGCCTCTGTAAGGTCGTTGTCGTTGTCCGACGTTTGTGTTACACAATCTTTCAGGATTGGCTGCTTGGCTGGCTGGCTGGCCTGCTACAGCATTTTTGGGTATGCAAAATTAGATACAGGAAAAATACATTTGTATAGATACAACACTTTTTTGGAAAAAAAAAAACCTTGATTAGGCGTACGCCGACGCGCTGATTGGCCGACGAAGTCCATAAAAGCTTGAAGCAATACCTGCGTTCCTGTGTAAAACAAAGCGTGATTAATGATGGCATGGGACCAAGAATAAGGTGCTTGCATTATCAAATTTAGCAACGCATTCTCGATTATTATCACATGTATACCATAGAAATTCAGTATATAAATCAAATCCTCTTCACCATGAGGAAAGAATTAAAATATATCAAACCAATAGCAGCTGTGTAATCTAATCCTCTTCTAGCTGACCACTTTACAATACCAGGCCTACGTATTCGGAGACTCGACATGTTAACCAAATTTTGCACACCCTATGCCGATTAATATGTTTTTTATACTTCTTTAAATTAATGTGTAGTTTCCTTCACGGAACCTCCCAATCTTCCTTTAGCATCGGGTGATGATGGCCACTGGCCAGATCAGGAAACACATCCGAAATAACATTCTGTCTGGACACCAAAGAATATGAAGGAGCAAACAAAAACCTCTCGACACTGGCATTTAAAACCACCTTAATATTTATTGAGTTCGCCAATGAGAAGATCAGCCACATTGTGCCTACAACTCGAGCTGTCAAACATGGAACCACCAATCTTGGTACCCAAAGTGTGATTCAAACTATAACAATTAACAGGCACCACACCAGCTTCCGATATACCAACGCGAACCACAGTCAGTCTACAACGCGAACCATAACTTTTTCAACACACTCATAAGAATGCTGCACCAAACGAAAATCCCAATTAACCCCATACCTTTGATAGAAATCATTATCAGTGCGGCTATAAAATACAGTATTAATTAATCCCACTACTTCGGCCAAAAGTAAAAGATACGTGATTAAACTATTTACAGGAAATTACCTCCAGTAATAGACACATGATTTTAGCTTCAAGCGTCGTCAGCATCAATCTTTTAATGAATTGTCAACCTGCTTTGAAAGAATAATAATAAAAATTAGGGTTTCCAAATAATAGTGATTTAGTAATAATAACAACAGCATATACAGTGAACAAAGAAAAGATGTAGATCTAAAAGGGAGTTGAATAAGTGATGACAGAGTCGGTTTTACGATCAATGGTTCATGTGGTTGTTCGTTTTTTTTCTTCAAAAAAGTGAGTCGTGTTATAATACTAAGGTTGTTAATACGTAGGATTTCTTCAGAAAAGTGAGTCGTGTTATAATATTAAGGTTGTTAATGATTTTTTTGGTAAATTTTATTTCTTTATTAAATAAAGATGACATGGATTAATGACATGCTTATGTGGCATATCGCTCCTCTTATATATAATGTAACGATATATATATATAGGGGGACTTTATTTACAGAACCAATTTTAATGACAGAACTTGCAGAACTCCTTTCAACCAATCACAATTTAGTATTATTAACAGATTTAATTTAAATCAAAAGGGCATAATAGTAAAACATACATTTTATTTTTTTTTCATTAAAAACGTATTCAGAATTCATTAATTTTCGTTTTTTTCAAAAAAAAAATTTTCTTTTTTTAGCATTCATATTTATAAAAAATTTAAGACATGTCTGTTTTTCTCAAAAAAACATGTATGTTTTTTTCTATATGAACGTAAATATACATCTTTTTTGTGTGTATTACTTTTTTTGAATTTGAAACGAATATTAAATAACTTAAACCTTTATAAATTAAAAAAAAATAATCATGTACATACATATTACATTTCATTTAATAACAAGTACAAAAATTATATATACAACAGTTGTATCTCTCTTGAAATAGCAAATTATCTTCATCTGTATATGTGTTCATCTACTTCTAAGTCTTCAAATGATATCATCATCTTTCATCTACTTCTAAGTCTTCAAATGACATCATCATCTTCATATATCTGAAACAAGCATGCACAAAAACAAAACAAATCACAAACATATATACACATTTGTTTCATTAATCTTATACTAGCGATAAAACACATATGTTTCTTATAACATAAATGTTTTTATAACAACAAAACATATTTTTTTATAATAACGATAAAAAAACTATACTTAAAACATACATGTTTCTTAAAACATGAAATATACATGTTTCATATTTTCTAAAACATATATGTTCCAGACATGTTTCAAATGCATACCCATCATTAAAAATCTCATACACATAAAAAACATACATGCTTCTTCTAATGTTAAAATACCCGTTTCACACACATGTTCTCGCTCAGAAAACATACATGTTTCCGTGCAGAAACATACACGTTTCCGTGCAGAAAACATACTTGTTTCCGTCCAGAAACATACATGTTTTCGCAAAGAAACATACATGTTTTCGCAAAGAAACATACATGTTTCCGCGCAGAAACATACATGTTTCCGCGCAGAAACATACATGTTTCCGCGCAGAAACATACATGTTTCCGCGCAGAAACATACATGTTTCAGCGCAGAAACATACATGTTTCAGCGCAGAAACATACATGTTTCCGCGCAGAAACATACATGTTTCCGCCAAAACATCTCAATTTTCAATAAATCTGGAACATCGTCTTCAACAAATCTCGTATCTTTCCAATTGATGTTATATCAACAAATCTTTCAACAAATCTATAACTTTCCAATTGATGTTATATCAACTACAAAAAATATACACACACTTATGCACAAAAACGGCACATATGACGATACGAAACCATCTATTAGATTTATAATACCACCTATTAGATTTAACATATACATATTTTAAAAGAACCTTGAATCCATTAAGCATGCTTTTTTAATATTTGTAAGATATTTTTTGGTTCGTCATCTAAAACTACAAGGAACCATCAATTTAAATCAAAATCAAATCAACCATTTATACATTAAAAGATCCAAAACTTATAGATTAAAAACAAGCTTTTAGCGTTAATGTGGAAGGGAGAAAAAAAACCAATTTGGTGGTTACAACAATAATCACATCCATATAAATTGATGACAATAATTTTTTAAAAGACACCGACCTCGACCGATCTAGTATCGTGAATCATGTAAAGTCAAATAAAAATCAAATTAGGATATTACCTTTTTGGTGATCAGACGTGAAGCAAAAGTTGAAAAATAATATTTGGATCTAAACCCTCTTATTGCCGCTTAGTATTTTTGTATGATTTTTTAATGGTATTTGAGATATGATTTTTCATTTTTTTCAATCGAACAAATGAGGTTGTGATGGGAGGGGCGGCTGTTTTAGATCAAGGGATGCTGTGATTGTGAGATCTTGAAGATGAGAGAGAGAGAGTAACATGTGAATGGTAAGTAGATTTGATACGTATATGTTCCACCAATTATTTTAAATAAATGCATATTTTCAAAAACCCAATAATACCCTTCTTCTTTAAATTAATTTTGTTTTATTTTCAGTTTAATTACAAAAACGCCACGTGTATTTCTAACCATAGATCTTTTCATCTAAGGGTTCAAAATGAGTTCTGCGAGTTCTGTCACTTAAATGGGTTCTGCAAATAAAGTTACACTATATATATATATATAGAATTTAGTTAAAGTAGTGTAGTGTGTTAAAATTGTTAAAATGAAAAGCATTTTATATCATTAGATTTTCTAGTATGTTTAAGATGATATTTATTTGGTTAAAAGAAAACCATAAATAAAATTAATGACAATTAATATAATTAAATGATATTTTAATAATATGTGTTTCGGTAAACGACAGTTACAATTTACTCCTATTCTTCTCGATTCATATGAGATTTTATAATTAAAAAATGGCTCCACCTTTATTTGTTCTATATAGCTAATTTTATAATTAAAGAAATGGCTCCACTATTTTTTATCATCTCACAATGAATAATCAAATTTGATTAACGTACTACTTTTATCTTATATTATAGTACTACTTCGCTAGCATAATCAAATTTGATTAAAGATGCTACACTCTTACGTATGGGTAGGAATCGGGTCGGGTTGGTCGGGTTCGGGTTATTTGGGTCGGGTTAAAGTCGGGTCAAGGGAAAAAATAATTTATCCAAACCCGACCCGATTTAAACTCGGGTTAGTCGGGTTCGGGTCTATTCGGGTCGGGACGGGTCTACTCGGGTTCGGGTCAACCCGAATTCGAGTAAATTAAAAAAAAAAAATTTATTATTTTTTTAATACAATTTATATTAAATTTAAATTTTAAAAATAAAAAAAATAAAAAAATTTCTTATTCGGGTCAATCGGGTTGACCCGAACCCGAATTACACATAAATATTATACCCGACGTCCGACCCGATTTCGAATTCGGGTTAGTCGGGTTGACCCGACTAACCCGAATTAAAATTTCAACCCGATTAACCCGACCCAAATAAACTCGGGTCGGGTCGGGTCGGAAAAAATGACACCCCTACTCTTACGTATGATGAACCTAGAATATTAGGAAGATGGTTTATGCCGTAAGATGATAGTACAGGTTTATTGGTAGTTGCTATTGATAGATAAGTGATCTTTATTTATATGAAAAGGTAAGTTTGTGCATAGTTTTTTTTAATTTGTTTTAAACATTTAAAAAATTTCACGTGTATCGTCGCTCTTCGTATACGAGTTGCTCTTCATGTACAAGTTGCTCTTCATGTACGAGATGTTTTTTTGTGTACGAGTTGTTTTTTTTGTATGAGTTTTTTTTCGTGTACGAGTTCCTTTTCGTGTACGAGTTCCTTTACTATGTATCACTATTATGAGTTTTTTTCACTATGTATCACTATGTACGTGCTTTTCGGATTTATTTTTGTACGTCAGATATTTTTTTTATTTTTCTTACTATGTATCACTATTTTTTATTTAGTTTATGAAAATATGTATCACAATTCATAATTATGGCTTCATATATAACGGATGTCGTGTGTCAACAAATTTAATATTGGGTAATCATCAATAATAGTAAAAATATGCGTAGTGTATAATTACTTGTAATCTTACACTAATGAATTATTCGATTAACATTTTAGTTATGTAAACAGTTGTAAAATGTGCATGAGAAAAAAAATTCTTTTTTGTATCATTCATGAGAGTGACAATTAAACACAATAAATGTGTTGAAGAAATGTACGTAGCATAAGGATAGTCTTTAAATGAGTTTTAAAGAAACCATGAAGTTTTTGTTTTATTTTCATAAATGTTATTACCATCATTTAATGTAATCATGATATTGTAAACACATCTAACGTATCATGTCACTTTGTATTTTAACAATTTTAAGATGCCCAACCACATTAACCCAACTCTATATATATATATATATATATATATATATATATATATATATATATATATATATATATATATATATATATATATATATAGATATAGAGTAAGGATCCAATGAGAAGAAACTTAAAATAAGAAGTGGTGAGAAGAGACTAAAATTCCACATTTGAGATGCAACGATTTGAATTAGATGCATTTCTATTCATGCAGATGCACGATATTGAGTTTTGAAAGTTAATTTGATGTGTAGATGGTACAAATTGATTTTCACGATTTGGGCACGTGTAGAGGAACAAAAATAAAAATAAATCATGAAATGCATCTAATATACGTATATGCATTTAATTAAAAGCTATAAAACATGTTATGATGCATTATAATGCATCTAAGATTACAAAGATGCATCTAATTTAAGTGCATGCATCTCGAATATGCGGTTATAGTTTCTTCTTATCCTTCTTATTTTAAGGTTTCTTCTCATTTGATCATAACTCTATATATATATATATATATATATATATATATATATACTAGTTGCAAAACCCGTCCGATGGACGGGTATGACTCTTGATTGTCGTTTAACTTTTTATATTTTGTAAATATTTTTTTCTATACTTATCTTTTAATATAGTCATATTTTGATGCATTTTCTGTCGCCATGTCTTATATTTGTCTTTTAAGTTTTTCATTTACTAAAATAATTATTTGATGCATTTTCTGTCGCCATGTCTTATATTTGTCTTTTAAGTTTTTCATTTACTAAAATAATTATTTGTATGTTACTTTTGGGTAAGTATTTGTATGTATTTTTTTAAGTATAATGTTGGTTACTAAATGCTTTTTTTTAGTATAGTTTTTATTACATTATTAGTTAGCATGAATTTAATTAGATTTTTTCAATCTCAACTACTTACAAAAGCATTTTTCCTTATAATTTAGTTTTTTTTTGTATTTATGGGTTATGGTTAAACATATTACAGTAGTTGTTAAGTAATTCTATGAGGATAAAGTTTTTAAACTATAATTTAATGGATCATTGAAACAACGATTAATTTAATTTTTCAATAAAAGTAAAAAATCAAGTAAATTATTTGTTAACCAGAAGTAAAAAAAAAAGGATACCAGTTGAGTAATCTGATTCATAATTGTGTACACAATTAGAGGTGAAAAAAAAATCGATTTATGATCTGAACCAAGAAAAAACACCAAACCGGTTTTCAAAAAAAATGGGTGTTTTTAAAAACGCAAAAAAGCGGGTTTTTTAGAACCGTTTTTTCAATCCGATCCAATCGTTCGTAGCGGGTTAATAAAATGACCGGGATCGGATAAAAAACCGGCGAAAAATCTGGTTAAAACCGAACCAATCCGATCCCCGAGTAAATTCTAAGCAAAAAAATCGGTTTTAAATCGATCTGGTTTAATCAAATTGTTGGGCCCGTTCAGTCAAACCGAACCGGATTAAAATCTGATCTGTTTTATAAAAACATATGTGTTCCCACCTCTATACACAATCTAAGATGTCAATAAAGTTACAAACATTCCATATTAATCAAGTACGGAACAATATTGCTTACAAAAAAAGACCACCGACAACATAAAATTGTATTATTACGTTCGACACAAGAGGTAAAATTACGGATAGTGAAACTCTGTAAATGGAAATCATCCCACCAAATCAAAATATGGATATAAAACAATTACTATCAAATTATTCACATTATGTTAAGCAAAAGGAATATTGTCACATGATTTGTATGTTTCAAACTTAAAAATATGGATATGTATTGATTTATGTATATATATGGTGATATAGAACCATCATCTAATAAATCTAAATGACAAACATGTGATAATAGCAAAATATCTCTATTGTGTTTGCTATAAGTCACTGTTGTGGAACTTGGATCAGATTTAAGTAGTGGTCAACTTATTTGTAAAAATTTTGCAAAAACATACAAATGGTTAATATGCAAATGAAGCTTTTTGACCCATTAAATACCATTATCTACCTATTTATACAATGTGTTAAAAGCAAATGGTCTACAACATCTAACATAATAATCAAAGGCAAAGCCGAAGGCCACTTACTCAAACTATTTACCACATGTATGGAATGTTCCTATAGTAAATAGACTTACAGGTTTATAAAAGGACTATATAAATTTTCCATATCAGAGATTTCAAGATCATAAATTACACCACTAAAAACATTTAGGATGCTTTGAAAATAAATGGAATTGCAGCACTGAAGTGAGTATAACAGTCTTTTTATGGCTTTTGGATAATGATAATGGCAATACAGATCATAGATATCTATTTTTGTTCATGATCTCAGTTTTGATATTGCAGGTTCAGTAGTCGGTGTTTCAGTGTGTTATAACTTATAAGGATTTAGTGGGTATCTTTGGATTAGAATTTACTAATGGTTTGAGTGTTACTCGAGGTTTAATGGATGATGATTCAATATCTAGGAATCCTAATGTGAACCTACAATAATTAAATTTTTACATCTTTTACCTGTTTGACCATTTTTTTATAGATTTCTTACTTATTCTACAAAGACTCGATTTCAGGATGCCTATATGGCAATGAAAAATTTAAGCTACTCATATAATTTAATCGACATACCAGACAAGAGAAATCGTTCATGTTCACAGACATTCGAACAGCTTGATGTGAAAATTGCTCAAGATGCTCCTCCAACTGTTATGGGGTTACAGAAATAAACATTGTCTGTATTAGCATCATAAATTCTCGTCGCAAATACGTAAAACTTACATATTTTTTTAAAAAACCCAAAAAAATCAAAACCCGGCGAGGTCTCGAGAACCGGTTTGACCTGGTTCGCCCCAAACCCGGTGGGTCTAACCGGGTTTGAAAATGTGAAACCCGGGTCAATATGACCCGTTTTTTGGTCGGAACGGGTCAATCGGTTGACCCGACCCCATAATTTGAGCAAATTGTGAACCCAATAAACCATTGCATTAAAAATACAAAGATTCACCAGAAAGCAAGTTTAAGATGACTCACGTATCTTTAATTAGTATTAATCTAACAATGCAAATATACATGGAAAAATATACATATACGTGAGACTACCAGCCTTTAACCCTCAAGCACAATTCCTGATGCATTCCTGGTAGAAAAATCTGATTTGGTAGACATTGCATCTTCTGCGTCTATTTCAATCCATTTCCCCGACTTGTGTTTCTACTTCTACAAATTCATGAACCTTAAGCAAGCACTCCTGTTGTATCAATAAGAAAGAGTCAATTTTGCATGTAAATTGTCATAGGTATATACAAAGAAACATCAATGCAAAGACAGTTGCTTACATTAGCCGTGATGCACCAAAGCATTCAGGAAATGATAACAAATCTGACGCATGGTTAACTTCAAATCTAGCAGCTACAACATGTGAAGATAATGTTTAAAAGTTCGGGAAATTATCGTTTTTTCACACTTATATAATCAATTTACAACATTCTGTAAAGATGGACATAAGAAAGCAAGCACCAATACTTTAAATTTCCCTCTGCATTATCCCATCAACATTGTTTCCTTGAATGGAAATTTCGTCGGATATGTGTAGTATTTCATATTGTATGGTGTAGACATGTTCCAGAATCTCAGGGTTCCTCACGTAGTGAACAAAGCTATGAACAACAAATTATTTTCAGCGTTCTCTGTGTACTGTTTGAAACAGAAAGTAATGGAATGAATTACCTGTTGAGGTGGACTTTTTAAACCAAGCAGCTGCATTAGAGGCAGGTGGTGCCGTGGTGGCCCGAGAAATACGAAATAGCCACCTTGTGCAATCTGATATGAGTTGCCTTAAAATGTGCGATAAAAGGTCTGATCACACTGGAAGCAATTTTCTGTTTCTTCTACCCATTTTCGACGATGTTATAAACCACACCTGCCACCAGCCAGGGTGTTTGGGATTACTTATTTAATTGAATTGCATTTTAAATGTCAAAATAGCTGCATTAAGAATAAAGACAAGCAACAAAGCCAATAATTCTGATGTTAGAAGAAAAGTAAGCATGTGCCATGTCTCGAAAGAGATGCCGAAAATCGCACCCATATGCAACAACTGGAAAATGTGTTTAAAAATAAGTGAATAATGAAGATCTATCAGCCTAGAAATAACATTTTATACAAATAATAGGCATGTTAAGATACTCGCCTTGCCTCATTTCTTTTACAGAATCCAAATTATGCATTGAGTTCACATCATCAGCAATAGCTTGTTTCACTTCTTCCTTGGCTTCAACAACAACAGTCACTGAATTAGTGGTCTCCATTAATGACACAACTTTGCTCTTTTCATACTTCCTAATTTAGCCTCGCCGACCACCACCATCATTTTTCGAACACTTAAAAGGAATAATGCTCTTGGCTTGCGATGCCAATAAGAAGCAACAGAAATAGCAATATGATAAGCTGCAAAAGCACTTATCAGATTGCTGCCACGCTTCTCTCAATCAATTTCAGCGGTTTGTTCTACGTTTTCATCTTCTTGAATCTCGTCAAACTATATCTTCAGCGGATTTTGACGTCTCATATTCCTTCTTCCTGAACAAAATGTTTTAGATGAGTCGGCAAGGTCCACTGCCAGATCTCTCCTAAAAGAAACCAAATTAAATAATTAAATTCATAATAACAACCTCGGAGAATAAGAGATATATAGTTGCTTTTGCTTAGGCGAGGGCCAAAGAAAACGTACCTTCTATGATCATGACTTCAGATAATATCCGAACATTACCACTATTGGTCTTTGGACACATAATTTTATGCTAAAGAACCATAAGGCATTTAGCCTATTGTATCAGCGGAGCGGCTGTTTGGGAATGCTCATATAAACTGGTTATATTGTTTTCTCTTCACGACGTTATTATCGATTTTGTTCCTGATCCCTTTCTAAAGCAGCAATAGGCAAACACCCCTTAAGCTATAGCCAAACACCAATTAAAGTTGCAAGTTTGTAGAAAAAGGAGTCAATTTATGTTTAAATGTAAATAGGACCAGATAGCTTAAAACAAATAGTTAAAATCGCTCCAAAGTAAAAAAGTACCCAGAAACAGAAATACAGCCGACATGATTCAAAGCTTCGTATGGTTATTAACAGTTTTTTAAAGTTTTACAGTTCAAGATTCATTAAAATATGTACTCCGTATTAACTTTCGAAGATTATAACATAAAACTGTTTCTATAAAAAAAATCACTACTGTGAACAATATAACGAAGATATTGATTTCTTCTTGAAAGTCATAACTTCGTATATTCAGGAATATGGATAAGAACACTAACAGCGAAGTAGTAAATGAAAATAGCAAGATTGATATCGGATACCTTAAAGACAGTGAAGGCGATTTGATTTCTAAACAATGGTATGCAACACAATACCTTATTAGATAACTGATAATTAAAATATATGAAAAATCACCTATTAATTCAGTAACTTAAACAAACTGGTGATCCGATTCATACCACAAAATGATACATATAGTTGTACCTGTTGGTAGAATACCACAAAAAGCCTTGAACGTGTTATCTATCTCAGCTAGAATCTGAAAAAGTGGCATATAGTGTAACCTTTCCAGCTCTAGCCTGTCATGCATTGTGTAAACTTAAATATTCATCATTTTCACGTCTGCGCACCAACTTTATGATCAGTTTCAGTAATATAGTCGAGTTTCTGGTTATGAACATACCAGGATGACCAGGAAGATGTGAAAACTAAAAAGAAGCTCCAGCGTTAGGATGAAAACCAATTGATGTTTCGGGCATAGCAAAAGCCTACAGAGCAACAACAGAATTCAAACTTGATATCAACTGATGTGGAAGCTAAACAAAAATTCAAAACTGGATATCAAACACAAAACATAAAAATAATCAGCCTATGTGTATATGCTTACAGTCAACCTTGAAGACAACATGAACAAAATATTATTCAATTCAAAATTTACTTTCTTCAATTGTTTTTGTTCCTGCTAGATCAACACTGACCTGCAAGTCTTTGTTCGTTTTGCTGTTCCGGCTAGATGACCTGCAAGTCTTTGTTGTTCGGCAGAAATCATAATATTTAGTATATTGTGATATACACAGATTCTTTTTTCATGAATTTATACCAAAAATATAAATAATACGGATATTTACCAAATTTATAGATATTCACGATATAAACCAGAATCTTCAAAAACAGGAATACTAATTTGCCCCTTATATTACTTGGTATGTGAGATAAGAGCAAATAACATACAATAGCCACTGGTTGCTTAGAAAAAATAAAGCTATGTAGGCCAGGTCTTTAGTTCGAACCTGACAATCAAGATTTTTTATTAAACGTAAAAAGTCCAAAATAATTTAATGATACCAAAATTTGATTAAAAAATTAATAATAAAATTAGCAAAAAAATAGCGATGACGTGGAATAAAAGGATGGTGATGTGGCATTTCCCTCCTGTTATATATAATGTAAAGATATATATATATATATATATATATATATAGAGTAGGGATCCAGTAAGAAGAAAAATTAAAATGAGAAGAGTAAGAAGAAATCCTGACCACAAATTCCACAAAGGAAGGAGAATTTTAAGGGAAGATGCATCTGACTTTGTAGGTGCATCTGAAATGTATGGCTGTGGTTTCTTCTCATTCTTCTCATTTTATTTAATCTTCTTATTTGATCCTAACTCTATATATATATATATATATATATATATATGTATGTATGTATGTATGGTGTAACTTTCTTTTCAGAACTATTTTTATTGACAGAACTGTCAGAACCATTTTTGCTACACTATATAATACATAGGGTACAAGAAATAACTACACAATGGCATTTTGGTGAATAAAATGAAACATGATTGACTAGAAAATAATAAATAAGGGCAAATATGGTATACAGTTTTTTTAAAGATCTGTGCATTGATAACTTGTTATCAAAAATTAAATATAATTTGCTATAATTTCTTAAAATATTCTTCATAAAAATCCAATAAAAACTAAATCAAAGTATGAATTTAAAAATGATATATCCTGTATAATCTTATAGAGTCATCGTCGCAACTCGATAAATACCCTCAAATCAAACGCATAAAAGGTCATGCCCATAAATGATGGTTGCAAACATTATCGAAATTATTTTTTCGTTTCAACCAATATGTATCATACTTTGTTTTTGGATAACTTTTTCTTCACTTTGTTTTTCGCTGTTATCTTTTTTTTCGTTTAAGACCGTATTTATTAAGGATGAGCATGGTTTCGTATCCGTATCGAATTAGCGATATTGATTTTTTTCGAGCATCAACTAGTGGTATCGGTACCGTATCGAACGGGATTCAAATATGGGTACCGATAGGGATATCGAGAAATCAGGTTTTTCTCTTTTTTTTTTTGGGAATTTCCCGATTTGTTACCGGTATCGTAACGAATTAGTGGTCCCGATTTTTTTTACTTTATTTCGTACCATATCGTACGAAATTCAAATAAAAAATCGATACGGCTTCAATACATTTCCTGTTTATTTTTTAAATTCGGTTCCAAATGCTAATCTTACTTATATATCTTTTGTCTTGAAATAACTTATAGATACATGTGTAATCATGTGTTATGTTATCTTTTTATTATAAAACATGCATGTGATGTGATGTTCGAATGGATGATACATCTGTTTTAACTTATATACGTAATTTTAAATACTGAAAATGTATGTAATGTGAAACATATATGTTTTTCAATTAGAAATGAGTTTTTTTAACGACGAGTTAATTTGAGCCTCGAAGGTTTTAGTGAGACTCAAACTTGAGACTTATCCAAAAATAACTTTATAATGTTATTCTTAGACACCAACTAAGCTAGCTCAGTTGGTTAAATTTAATTATAAATAAGTTGCTTATTAATAAATACATGAAACACATATGTTTTGTATAACATAAATGTTTTTTAATTAAAAAGATAACTATTATTTTGTTTTAAAAATTTCTTAGCCCGTGAACTAGATTTATCAATTCAAAACATGTATGTTTTATTTAAAGAAAAACACAAATAGCATATATAAGAGGCACGTTTAACTAAGACATTTTTTTCTATAAAAATGCAGGTGTTTTTATTTGAAAATATTTTTGTTTTTTTAAAAGAACACAAATATTTTATACATTGACACACAAGTATGTTTTATCTATTCTAAAATAAAAACATACATGTTTCCAATTAACTCCTCATATGTTTTATTTATTTTAAGATAAAAAAATCTCTCTCCTCAAATAAATATTCACTATTAACTTTTAGGGTAGAAAGTTTTTAACTTTAATCCTAAATTATTTTGTTTGTGTTATGTATAACTTAATAAAAATTATGAAAATACATTTTTAAAATCCAATCAATTCGTGTATGTTAAACTAGTTTTAATGCCCGTGCACGCACGGGATTTGAACATAAATGTTAAATTAAGTATTAATTTCGTTATTCAATTATATATATATATATTATATATGTTTTTTAACATCTAATATTTATATGTTTGATTATTTTGTTCTTTTACCGTGCACCGTGTAAATTAATAAAAGTCACCTCAATTTTTATTTTTCGAATTTCATATTTTTTTTTATTTTTGATATATTTTTATTCTAAAGAGTTATATCATAATTATTAATTAACAAACGATTCACATCAAACTTACACATATACGATTTATAAATTCATGATTTTATAATGCTTAATATTATTTTATAAAACAATATTAAATTTTAATATTTAAATAGTTACAATGCTTATAGACCCTCAAGTTTTACATTATTTTCCATTATGTGATAATTTTAATTGATATCTTGTATAAACATTTGTTTCACAAAGGATTTGACTTTGTTTAACTCAAATGTTACCTACCATTTTCTAGAAATTGTGTGTTTATTAACACATAATGACTTTGAAAAAAATATATGTTTTTGTAATTTGTATAATCTCATCTATTTACTTTCATCTCCCACCGATGTCTCAGGTCCTGCGTTCTTTTTGACATTTATATTCATGTAAATAATAATTACGTAGATTGCGTTGTTTGACTATGTTAAGTGTCAAAATAAAAATATACAATAATTTGTATTTCTATTTGAATATTTATAATTTTGTGATTCGTTGATTTTTTAATATGACATATATGTTGTATTTTTAAATATAAAGTCTAGACGGTATAAAGTTTAAGGGTGTATTTTATTTATTTTAGAAAGTTACTGAAAAATATGAAAAATTATAAGTTTATATTTAAGTCTATATAATTTGTTTAAAATTCAACTAATAAAGTTTTATTAATCTCCTCCTCTTTTTTTAAGTTTTTATTTTTATAAATTTGACACATATATCTTTATGTGTTTTTATCAAATTCCTCCACCAAAATTTTTAATTTTGACTAACATTAATTCAATTTTGACTTTTTTCCACCAATCACATCGCTCGATTTTGCTTATTTGTCAAAATCAAGCCATTTGATTGGTCTAATTGTTTTTTTACAACCTCCATTTTTTATTAAAATTCTTCAAAAATCTAATTCTTTTATTATATAAAAGATCAAGTATTACATAACACAAATAAAATTAATTTAAGATTAAAGTTGTAAAAGAATAACTTCAAAAGTTAATAATGAATATTGATCCAAGAGAAATGCTAAAGTCACAAAAAATTTACAAAATAAAATCCACAAAATGAGTTGTCATTGTTATCATTAGTTTGAATTATAAGATGATTAGAAAAGTAAGAGAGAGATTACCACATCTTGACATGCCACATCATTTTGTGGATTTTATTTTGTAAAAATTTTGTGATTCTAGGATACCTCTTGATCCAAAGACCGAAAGGGTACATGTTTTATCTAGTTTATACATTAATGCCATGTTTTTATCTCATTAACCTATGAACATTTTATTTCTTTTAATTCTAAAAACATGTATGTTTTTTGTTTTTTTATTCTAAAACATGTATGTTTTTTTATTTTTTTATTTTTTTATTTTAAAACATGTATGATTTTTGTTTTTTAATTCAAAAACATGAATGTTTTTTTTTAAACATATATGTTTTTTGTTTTTTATTCTAAAACCTGTATGTTTTTTTTGTCTCGTTATTCTATTTAATCAATACAAGATCACCATTTTTACTACAAACATGAATGTTCTCCCAGACACACTATTAAAACTAACCAAATTTATCATATTTTATACCATATGAATGGATTGAAAAATGATTAAAAAAAGACATGTATGCACATGTTATACAAACGACAATCATGTTTGCAAAGTAAATTCGCATGCTACGATCACCATGTTTGCACAACATCTGAACATCACAATCGAAACCTCACATTTGTGCCTCCTTATTAAAGAACAACCACCATGATCTTATTTTTGGTGTCAAAGATTGTAACAAAAAAAATGTCGTTATAATATTTAAGGTTACCGAGATCATATTGGAATAGGCATGTTTAAAAACCAATTCTTTAAAATAGTAAATTGTATGTTTCCTTAAATTTAGCCAACATTTTGAATTATCAGTTATTAATTGAATATGTTAAGTTACAATGGTGTCCTTGCAGTTTTAATATACTAAATTAAAAAGAAAATAATTTACTAAATTTTGATTGGTCAATATTGGTTCTGTCGGTTCTCGCATTAATATAAGTTCTGAAAATAAAGTGACCATGTATGTATGTATATATATATATATATATATATATATATATATATATATATATATATATATATATATATATATATATATATATATATATATATATATCAAATCAAATCAAATCAAATCAAATCAAATCAAAAACCCTTATATAGGAAGGATGGTGAAACAATTCCTTAAATACAAAATTCTATAAAAATGACACATGTAATTTATTAAAGAGTTTCCATAAAATGCTTCAAAAAGAAAATAGAAATTCCAAATGATGCCTTAAATACAAAATACAATAAAAATATATATATAGGAATTACAAATGAAACCTTAAATACAATATTCTATAAAAATATATAAGGAAGGATGGTGAAACAATACCTTAAATATAACATTCTATAAAAATGATTCCATAAAATGCTTCAAAAATAAAATAGGAATTACAAATGATGCCTTAAATACAAAATTCTATAAAAAATATGAGTTTTGCTAACCACCACCCATAGGGTGGTTTTTATACATTCCGTAATTAAAAAATTAACCATTAATGAATCTCAAATATACCATGTTTAACATACTTACTAATTAATATATACCATATTAAAACTTACTTACCATAACTATATGTGTTATAATAATGCAATTATAGAAATAAGTACTTCAAATTTGGAAATTTATTTAATTATGGAAGATTAAAAAACACCCCATGGGTGTTTGTTAGCAAAACCCAAAAAATATATATAGGAATTACAAATGATGCCTTAAATACAAAATTTTATAAAAATATATAAGGAATGATGGTGAAACAATGCCTTAAATATAAAATTCTATAAAAATGATTCCATAAAATGCTTCAAAAATAAAATAAGAATTACAAATGATGTCTTAAATATAAAATTCTATAAAAATATATATATGAATTACAAATGATGCCTTAATACAAAATTCTTTAAAAATATATATGGAATGATGGTGAAACAATGCCTTAAATACAAAATTTTATAAAAATGATTCCATAAAATGCTTCAAAAATAAAATAGGAATTATAAATGATGCCTTAAATACAAAATTCTATTAAAATATATATAGGAATTAAAAATGATGCCTTAAATATAGAATTCTATAAAAATATATAAGGAAGGATGGTGAAACAATGCCTTTTATATAAAATTCTATAAAAATAATTCCATAAAATACTTCAAAAATAAAATAGGAATTACAAATGATGCCTTAAATTCAAAATTCTATAAAAATATATATAGGAATTACAAATGATGCCTTAAATACAAAATTCTATAAAAATATATAAGGAAGGATGGTGAAATAATGTCTTAAATACAAAATTCTATAAAAATGATTTCATAAAATGCTTCAAAAATAAAATAGGAATTACAAACGATGACTTAAATACTAAATTCTATAAAAATATATATAGGAATTATAAATGATGCCTTAAATAAAAAATTCTATAAAAATATATATGGAAGGATGGTGAAACAATGCCTAAAATACAAAATTATATAAAAATGATTCTATAAAATGCTTCAAAAATAAAATAGGAATTACAAATGATGCCTTAAATACAAAATTCTATAAAAATATATATAGGAATTACAAATAATGCCTTAAATACAAAATTCTATAAAAATATATACGGAAGGATGGTGAAAAAATGCCTAATAAAAAATTGTATATAAATGATTCCATAAAATGCTTCAAAAATATAATAGGAATTACAAATGATGCCTTAAATACAAAATTCCATAAAAATATATATATGAATTACAAATAATGTCTTAAATACAAAATTCTATAAAAATATATAAGGAAGGATGGTGAAACAATGTCTTAAATACAAAATTCTATAAAAATGATTCCATAAAATGCTTAAAAAATAAAATAGGTATTACAAATGATGCCTTAAATACAAAATTCTATAAAAATATATATAGGAATTACAAATGATGCCATAAATACAAAATTCTATAAAAATATATAAGGAAGGATGGTGAAACAATGCCTTAAATACAAAATTCTATAAAAATGCACAACAATAATATTAATTTCAAAAAAATTAATGTAAAAACGTTATTCATAACATTAACATATACAAAATTTATTACCTCATAAAATTCAAAAATACATAAAATATTTATAAAATATTATTAAAATTCTAAAAAAAAATTAATGTAACAAACTTATTCATATCGTTAACGTATGCAAATTCAATTAACTCATAATATTATTAAATAAATTAAATATCTTAAACTACATTATTTTTTTCTATTCTATGCTACATTATAAAAATATCAATGCCATAACTAACACTACATATACTAAACTTCTAATATTGTAACACCCCCAATTTCGGATCATAGCAGCGGAAGGGTCATTGGGTGTTACTATCATGGTTCAACCTCAATATCATAGAAAACGCCTCAAAATGAGTCGTTTTAACAAAACATACATCCATTCATTTGTTTTAAAAATAAAACAGTTCACACACGGTCCCAAATAGTTTCAAGGTTTACACAACCAACCATACGATAAAAGTTTCTTTGAATGAACATAGTTTATAAAAGCGGGCCAAAACATTTTAATTTAGCAAGCTGCATGAAACCGCCTTCCCTGAGTGCCTTTCTTCTTAACGAATAAGACAGGAGCTCCCCAAGGTGACGAACTCGGTCGTATAAAACCTTTATCAGATAGCTCTTGCAATTGTACAGATAACTCCTTCAGCTCGGATGGGGCTAAACGATATGGCGCACGAGCCACGGGTGCAGCACCAGGAATTAGGTCAATTTGGAATTCTACTTGCCTTGGGGGAGGAAGTCCAGGCAAATCTTCCGGAAACACTTCAGGAAAGTCGCGGATAACAGGTACATCTTCAGCACGTTTCTCCTTCGATTCTTTCTCCACTACTTTAGCTAGGAATAACTCACAGCCTCTTTCGATATACTTACGAGCCTTAATGCACGAAACGATTTTTAGTCGTGAATTACGTTGATCACCTTCGATAACCATGGTCTTGTCGTCTAAAGGAATCCTAACTTTCTTTTCTCCACACAAGATAGACGCGTTATACTTGGATAACCAATCCATTCCGATAATAATATCAAAACTTCCCAATTCAACAATCATCAAGTCTATCTTAAAAATACAGTTCAAGAGATTTAGAGAACATCCTAGGAGCGCACGATTTGTACTCACTAATTTACCATCAGCTAGTTCTACCTCATAACTTGCGTCTAATTCGACCGGTTTGATATCAATTAAGGCACTAAAACTTGTAGACACAAAGCTTTTGTCCGCACCAGAATCAAATAAAGCTGTAGCATAACGGTTGTTTAGTAAAAACGTACCAGTGACAACTTTCGGGTTTTGCTTCGCTTCGGCTTCTCCCAACTGATAAGCTTTTCCTTGGTTATCTCCACCACGTGCATTCTTCGGAGGTTGAGAGCATTGGTTCCTCATGTGACCTTTACCTTGGCAGTTATAACACGTCACTCCTTTCTTTCCTGGTCCCCAACAGTCTTCAGTCTTGTGACCTAACTTGTTGCACTTTCCACACTTAGCACATTCACCAGTATGAGACTTCTTGCAGCGTTGACATCTGGTTCCCTTATCAGCAGTTGCAGCTTCAGTCATCGCATTAGCATTGCCCCTCCTTCGGTTTTGATTTCTGTTGTGAGATTGACGGTTATCACCACGATCATCACTGTTATTGTCAGCTCTTCTTTTATTACCTTCGGAAACACCATCAGCCTTGTCTTTGATGATTTGACCAATTAGTTGGTAGGCCATACGGACAGCTTCATCAATATTGGCAGGTTTAGATGAGGTCACATCCCCACGGATGTTGGTCGGTAAGCCTCGAATATACTGCTCTACCTTCAAGTATTCAGGGTTAACTTTGTTTGGACAAAGTAGAGCAAGTTCATGGAATCTGTTGGTGTATCCATCGATGTCAATACCCTTCAGTCTCAGCTGATATAATTCCTGTTCTAACCTCTGAATAACACTCCTTGGACAGAATTCCTCAGTCATCCATCTTCTTACTTCAACCCAAGGTGTAGCATAAGCAACATCCATACCCAATGATGCCATTCTTCCATTCCACCAAGTTAATGCTCGCCCTTGAAGAGTAGCAGAGGCAAACATCACTTTATCTCCTTCCTCACTTCCACTAAATCGAAACACGGATTCTAATTTCTCAAACCATTGCATCAACCCAACATCGCCTTCAGTACCCTTAAAAGTTGGAGGTTTGCATTTCATGAACGAGGTATAATTGCACTTCTTGTTTTCAGGAATCACTGGTCTATCAGCATCACCAGTTCCAGCACCAGCATTGCCAGCTCCCGCATTACCAGCTCCAGTAGCGCCAGCTCCAGTATCACCAGCTCCAGTGTTGCCAGCTCCAGTGTTGCCAGCTCCAGTATCGCCAGCTCCACCAGATCCACCAGCTCCACCGGATCCACCAGCTCCACCGGATCCACCAGCTCCACCAGCTCCACCAGATCCGCCAGATCCTCCAGCTCCATTATTCAAGTTTGCCATAAATGCATTCATAGATATCTGAAATTGATCAGCTACTATAGCACGTAACTGAGTCTCAGTCAACTGTTTTGGCGGCATGATCCTGTTACACAATTCACATCAAAATGAGTATTCATTCAACGCTTGTGATAACAAAACATGAATAACACATAATAAGAATATATAGATGAAAAGAAACAAGAATGGATGATAGAAAGGAGAATTAAATTTAGACAAGGAACGAAGATTCACGAGGAATGAGTCAAAAAACAGGGATTTCTATTGTGACAATCAGCGTCGTTTGTAATTCACGTATTAGTATTATAATAATCAAATAATAAACATTTATAAATAAATAAATGTAATCCATTATGCTTTAAGCATAAATAATAATTAAATATGTATAACATATATATATACTTTTCTTATTCTCGTCCATTGGCAACTCGGAGGTTTCGCTTGCAGATGTTATAGTTAAAAGATTTAAAAAATTTATTTTTGGAAAATCTTTTCGTTCTCTATAACTTGAGCTCTGATGCCAATCTGTAACACCCCCAATTTCGGTTCATAGCAGCGGAAGGGTCATTGGGTGTTACTATCATGGTTCAACCTCAATATCATAGAAAACGCCTCAAAATGAGTCGTTTTAACAAAACATACATCCATTCATTTGTTTTAAAAATAAAACAGTTCACACACGGTCCCAAATAGTTTCAAGGTTTACACAACCAACCATACGATAAAAGTTTCTTTGAATGAACATAGTTTATAAAAGCGGGCCAAAACATTTTAATTTAGCAAGCTGCATGAAACCGCCTTCCCTGAGTGCCTTCTTCATGGACCTGAGATAAGACATGCTATAAAGTCAACAAAAATGTTGAGTGAATCTATAGAGTTTAAATTAAATAAATGAACACAAGTATTCTGAATAAACCTTCCGTGGTTGACAATCATGTGGATCAGACATAATTATCGTTGTTATTTCATAAGTCTCATGAAATTGAACGTTAACATATATTATTTCAGCCCAACACACCTAGCCAAGTGCGTATATTTCTCTTATACAATTGCATCCGATGTTTCATTACTGGTGCATCACAACACCACGCGATAGCTAGTCGCGACCGGACTGGGTGTCACCCCGATAGATCTATCCATAGTATTAGCGTTCTTTTCGATTAACAATTCACGATTCATGGGTCTTTAAGGCTAAACAAACTTATATAACAACTTTCATCTAAGCATACAATCGGGTCCTTTGTGTTCAATTTTTAAAAGAATGAGGGTTTACCACAACTTCTCGTTGTACCCTTCATTTGTAATTATGTTTTTCCAATAATAAGGGTTTCCACAACTTCTCGTCGTACCCCTTTTATTTTAATAAAACAAGCATGTTATCCCCCTCGCGGGTTTTATAAAACAAGTAAACATGTTAAAGCGAGGCTATAGACTCACCTTGGTACGGTAGTAGTGACGTGACGATCGCCGACGATTTGTGATGCCCGTTAAACACGAAGACCGCAACCTACCAAATAAGGTGCGTTCGTTAATAAACGACTCAAGTATATTTAATACTTAAATAATATGAAACTCAATTTCATATAACCATGAAAATTCTGAAAAATAACAAAAATTTAAGTGTACTACTATACCCTTTTATTCAACACTTATTCTTTTAAACACTTACACCCTCGACATTGACCCGTGATAGACGCCAAGTCAACGCAAGTCAAACCATCATTTTACTTCCCTCGGACCAGTAGCTAAGTCATTTATATAATGACTTAACACTCGAGTAAGTCACTATGTCCAATAGTGAATACTCAACTCACGCCATACAAGTATTGAACTACGTGTCCAAAATACCACTCAGCATGTACACTCCAAATGTACACACCAATCTAACCTATCTAGACATGTCCGATTTCGACGAAACTTGGTGACAAACTCACACATAATATGAATAAGACTCAGTTTAAATGTCATTCAAAAATATTACTTCTAAGACCTTCTGCCCGACACACCTTCGTGTTGCAAAAACCGGACAGTTTTACGCCTTTGACTTGTAAAACCATTTTGACTTATCTAAACAATTCCGTTTGCAAAACCGACACTCGGGTTTGAAAATAGACTCATGACCTGAGGTTTATCAACTTACAACATCCCTTGAACATTTTTAAAACTCATTTTATAGTCCCCGAGATTCGTTCCAAATATCGACAACAATTTTCGGATTGTGCCGATACCCGTCTCCCGGTACACAAATACTAAAAGTAGCATAACTTTTCGCTCGTAATGAGTTAGAAGCTCTACTTTAGCTCAAATCGAAGCTAACGAAATTCTCTACGACCCTATCTTATTAGTTTACCAAGTTTATCACAGTAACAATTTCAAAAACGGACTTAAAGTTACTGCCTAAAATAGACTATCTAAAAATCATACCAAAATAATTTTTCAACCCATTCCAACAATTCCTATAGTCCTAATATGATCCTAATATCATAATAACATATCTAATTAACTCATAACACCCTCAAATTTAATCTCACAAAAATTAAACCATCAAAAATCTTACATGCAACCATAACCCACTATGAATATTATATTATTAACACCATATATAAACACAAAAATGGATCAAACATCAAGTTCTTCACCAAAAATTGAAAATAAAATTTAGTGAATGCATGTAGAAGAAAATTATACCAATAGAAAGCTCTTGAAATTTCTAGGATGGGTCTTGTTTTAGTTTCCTTTGATTTAAAGTACAAAATCAAAAATCAATGGATTTGGTGTGTTGATGGTGGACGGTCAAGGGAAGAACAAGAGAGAGAGTGGACAAAAATTTTGTTAAATGAATTTTTAATGTAAGTTTGCTAGTGGAAAAAGTATTTATAGTCCAAGGGTAGGGTAGTTTTTGTCATTTAGGCATAGTTTTGGTACAAAAATGCAAGTAAATAGTTTACGAGGTAGAAAATGTAAATTGTAAATTTTAAAAATATTTACGGGGCTCGGGTTTCGTAAAAATACTTTTCGAAAGTTAAAACGCTTCATAAAAATAATGATAAAGCTTCGACACGACTTAAAACGTAATTAAATCGAAAACGTCGAAAATATACAATATCGAGACAATCGATAGTAAAACGTAAATTTTTGGGCATCCGTCGGTATCGCGATCACTAATAGTTATCGTCATTCGTTAAAACGTAAAATACGAGAAATAAAGATTAAATATAATAAAAATCATTTTCATGATTATTTGAGAATATAATATCGATACCTAACATATTCCTTGTCGGTTTTCATCTAATCGACATTCTTATGCTAGTTTCAAGTCATAACCTTCTCGGTTAGTCGATAAATTAAAATTCTCATTAAGGTAAACACGTAATACGTAATAGTCGAGATTAAAATAACGACCTGAAATTGACGGGTTGTCACATCATCCCCACCAAATTAGGATCTTCGCCCTCGAAGATCAACTTGCGTTCTTGCCCGATCGCTTGTTGAAATCAAAGAGACGAGGGTAATTCTTCAACATTTGGTCTTCTCGTTCCCAAGTAAACTCCGGTCCTCTCCGAGAGTTCCATCGAACTTTGACGATAGGTATTCGGCTTTGCTTCAGTTGCTTGACCTCGCGATCCATGATCTCGATTGGTTCTTCAATAAAGTGCAACTTTTTATCAACCTTAACCTCGTCTAACGGTATAACGACTTCTTCATCGGATAAACACTTCTTCAGATTCGACACGTGAAAAGTGTTATGAATCCCATACAGTTCTTGTGGTAGTTCAAGTTGGTATGCCACGGGTCCTACTCTAGATGTAACCTTGAATGGTCTGATATAACGAGGACTTAACTTCCCATGTTTTCCAAATCGTACAACACCTTTCCATGGTGATACCTTCAGCATAACCTTATCTCCCACGTTAAACTCCAATGGTTTTCTTCTCACATCCGCATAACTCTTCTGTCGGCTTCGAGCAGACAACAACCTATTCTTGATTTGCACAATCATATCCGTCGTCTCTCTAATCAAATTTGGTCCAGTGAGTTGGGCATCACCAACCTCACTCCAGCTAACGGGTGATCTACATCTTCTCCCATAAAGTGCTTCAAAAGGTGCAGCTTTAATACTCGCGTGATAACTGTTATTGTACGAGAATTCGGCCAAATGTAAGTGCTTATCCCAGCTACTTCCAAAGTCTATCACACAAGCACGTAGCATATCCTCCAAAGTTTGAATTGTTCTTTCGCTTTGCCCATCAGCTTGTGGATGATAGGCTGTGCTCATATCCAAATTGGTTCCTAACGACTTTTGAAGTGATCTCCAAAATCCAGAAGCAAAACGACTATCTCTATCGGAAATGATTGAAATAGGAACACCATGCTTGCACACGATTTCCTTCAGATAAATATCGGCGAGTTTCTCCAATCCGAACCTCTCGTTGATTGGAATAAAATGAGCGGATTTAGTTAAACGATCGACAATAACCCAAATCGCATCGAACCCAGACGGTGTCCTTGGGAGTTTTGTGATGAAGTCCATCGTAATTCGCTCCCATTTCCAGACTGGAATTTCAGGTTGGACAAGTAATCCTGACGGCTTCTGATATTCAGCTTTCACTTTTGCACATGTTAAGCATTTCGCGACGTATGTTGCAATATCAGCTTTCATATTCGGCCACCAGTATAACTTTTTCAAGTCTTGGTACATTTTTTCCGATCCAGGATGAATAGAATACTTGGACTTATGAGATTCTAACATAATCAAGTCCCTCAGTCCACCGAAGAATGGTAACCAAATTCGACCTCTCAAACATTTGATACCATCGGCTCGCGTCTCAAATGTTTCACCGTCTCCTCTAAATCTTTCGGCAGCAATATTTTCCTTCTTGCATGCTTCGACTTGTGCGTTCCGAATCTGCTCAGGTAAGTTATTATGAACTGTCACTACTAAAGCACGCACTCGTATCGGTTTCTCCCTTTCCTTTCGACTTAACGCGTTAGCTACCACGTTCGCCTTTCCCGGATGATAACGAATTTCGCAGTCGTAATCACTCAATAGTTCAACCCATCGACGTTGCCTCATATTCAGCTCCTTTTGATCCAATATGTATTGTAGGCTTTTATGATCAGTGAATACTGTACACTTCGTACCATATAGATAATGTCTCCAAAGTCGCAGAGCAAAAACCACAGCGCCCAATTCCAAGTCATGGGTAGTGTAGTTCTCCTCATTCTTCCTTAATTGTCTAGAGGCATATGCGATCACCTTTTCACGTTGCATGAGAACAGCACCATATCCTCTGAGAGATGCATCGCAATAAACAACAAAGTCTTCACTTCCTTCAGGTAACGATAAAATCGGCGCACTACAGAGTTTCATCTTCAGGGTTTGGAAAGCTTCTTCTTCATCATCGCCCCACACATACGGTTTATTCTTCTGAGTCAGCTTCGTTAATGGTTTCGATATCAAAGAGAATCCTTCAATAAACCTTCGGTAATAACCAGCCAAACCTAGAAATTGTCGTACTTCAGTTGGAGTAGTCGGAGCACTCCAATTCTTGATGGCTTCGATCTTTGCAGGATCAACATGTACTCCACTTTTATCGACCACATGTCCGAGAAATTGTATAGAATTAAGCCAAAAATCACACTTTGAGAACTTAGCGTATAACTTTTCGTTCTTCAACAAGTTCAAGATAATCCTTAAGTGTTCGGCATGCTCTTCATTGCTCTTGGAGTAGATTAGAATATCATCTATGAAAACGATCACGAATTTATCAAGATACGGCTTACAAATACGATTCATTAAGTCCATGAATACAGCAGGTGCATTAGTCAAACCAAAAGGCATAACCAGAAACTCATAATGACCATAACGAGTTCTAAACGCCGTAATAGGAATATCTTCCTCACGTATGCGAAGTTGATGGTAACCAGAACGAAGATCAATCTTGGAGAAAACACGAGAACCTTGAAGTTGATCGAATAAATCATCAATTCTTGGAAGCGGATAACGATTCTTGATCGTTAGCTTATTCAACTCTCGGTAATCAATACACATACGAAACGAACCATCTTTCTTCTTAACGAATAAGACAGGAGCTCCCCAAGGTGACGAACTCGGTCGTATAAAACCTTTATCAGATAGCTCTTGCAATTGTACAGATAACTCCTTCAGCTCGGATGGGGCTAAACGATATGGCGCACGAGCCACGGGTGCAGCACCAGGAATTAGGTCAATTTGGAATTCTACTTGCCTTGGGGGAGGAAGTCCAGGCAAATCTTCCGGAAACACTTCAGGAAAGTCGCGGATAACAGGTACATCTTCAGCACGTTTCTCCTTCGATTCTTTCTCCACTACTTTAGCTAGGAATAACTCACAGCCTCTTTCGATATACTTACGAGCCTTAATGCACGAAACGATTTTTAGTCATGAATTACGTTGATCACCTTCGATAACCATGGTCTTGTCGTCTAAAGGAATCCTAACTTTCTTTTCTCCACACAAGATAGACGCGTTATACTTGGATAACCAATCCATTCCGATAATAATATCAAAACTTCCCAATTCAACAATCATCAAGTCTATCTTAAAAATACGGTTCAAGAGATTTAGAGAACATCCTAGGAGCGCACGATTTGTACTCACTAATTTACCATCAGCTAGTTCTACCTCATAACTTGCGTCTAATTCGACCGGTTTGATATCAATTAAGGCACTAAAACTTGTAGACACAAAGCTTTTGTCCGCACCAGAATCAAATAAAGCTGTAGCATAACGATTGTTTAGTAAAAACGTACCAGTGACAACTTTCGGGTTTTGCTTCGCTTCGGCTTCTCCCAACTGATAAGCTTTTCCTTGGTTATCTCCACCACGTGCATTCTTCGGAGGTTGAGGGCATTGGTTCCTCATGTGACCTTTACCTTGGCAGTTATAACACGTCACTCCTTTCTTTCCTGGTCCCCAACAGTCTTCAGTCTTGTGACCTAACTTGTTGCACTTTCCACACTTAGCACATTCACCAGTATGAGACTTCTTGCAGCGTTGACATCTGGTTCCCTTATCAGCAGTTGCAGCTTCAGTCATCGCATTAGCATTGCCCCTCCTTCGGTTTTGATTTCTGTTGTGAGATTGACGGTTATCACCACGATCATCACTGTTATTGTCAGCTCTTCTTTTATTACCTTCGGAAACACCATCAGCCTTGTCTTGGATGATTTAACCCATTAGTTGGTAGGCCATACGGACAGCTTCATCAATATTGGCAGGTTTAGATGAGGTCACATCCCCACGGATGTTGGTCGGTAAGCCTCGAATATACTGCTCTACCTTCAAGTATTCAGGGTTAACTTTGTTTGGACAAAGTAGAGCAAGTTCATGGAATCTGTTGGTGTATCCATCGATGTCAGTACCCTTCAGTCTCAGCTGATATAATTCCTGTTCTAACCTCTGAATAACACTCCTTGGACAGAATTCCTCAGTCATCCATCTTCTTACTTCAACCCAAGGTGTAGCATAAGCAGCATCCATACCCAATGATGCCATTCTTCCATTCCACCAAGTTAATGCTCGCCCTTGAAGAGTAGCAGAGGCAAACATCACTTTATCTCCTTCCTCACTTCCACTAAATCGAAACACGGATTCTAATTTCTCAAACCATTGCATCAACCCAACATCGCCTTCAGTACCCTTAAAAGTTGGAGGTTTGCATTTCATGAACGAGGTATAATTGCACTTCTTGTTTTCAGGAATCACTGGTCTATCAGCATCACCAGTTCCAGCACCAGCATTGCCAGCTCCCGCATTACCAGCTCCAGTAGCGCCAGCTCCAGTGTTGCCAGCTCCAGTGTTGCCAGCTCCAGTATCGCCAGCTCCACCAGATCCACCAGCTCCACCGGATCCACCAGCTCCACCGGATCCACCAGCTCCACCAGATCCGCCAGATCCTCCAGCTCCATTATTCAAGTTTGCCATAAATGCATTCATAGATATCTGAAATTGATCAGCTACTATAGCACGTAACTGAGTCTCAGTCAACTGTTTTGGCGGCATGATCCTGTTACACAATTCACATCAAAATGAGTATTCATTCAACGCTTGTGATAACAAAACATGAATAACACAGAATAAGAATATATAGATGAAAAGAAACAAGAATGGATGATAGAACGGAGAATTGAATTTAGACAAGGAACGAAGATTCACGAGGAATGAGTAAAAAAAACAGGGATTTCTATTGTGACAATCAGCGTCGTTTGTAATTCACGTATTAGTATTATAATAATCAAATAATAAACATTTATAAATAAATAAATGTAATCCATTATGCTTTAAGCATAAATAATAATTAAATATGTATAACATATATATATACTTTTCTTATTCTCGTCCATTGGCAACTCGGAGGTTTCGCTTGCAGATGTTATAGTTAAAAGATTAAAAAAATTTATTTTTGGAAAATCTTTTCGTTCTCTATAACTTGAGCTCTGATGCCAATCTGTAACACCCCCAATTTCGGTTCATAGCAGCGGAAGGGTCATTGGGTGTTACTATCATGGTTCAACCTCAATATCATAGAAAACGCCTCAAAATGAGTCGTTTTAACAAAACATACATCCATTCATTTGTTTTAAAAATAAAACAGTTCACTCACGGTCCCAAATAGTTTCAAGGTTTACACAACCAACCATACGATAAAAGTTTGTTTGAATGAACATAGTTTATAAAAGCGGGCCAAAACATTTTAATTTAGCAAGCTGCATGAAACCGCCTTCCCTGAGTGCCTTCTTCATGGACCTGAGATAAGACATGCTATAAAGTCAACAAAAATGTTGAGTGAATCTATAGAGTTTAAATTAAATAAATGAACACAAGTATTCTGAATAAACCTTCCGTGGTTGACAATCATGTGGATCAGACATAATTATCGTTGTTATTTCATAAGTCTCATGAAATTGAACGTTAACATATATTATTTCAGCCCAACACACCTAGCCAAGTGCGTATATTTCTCTTATACAATTGCATCCGATGTTTCATTACTGGTGCATCACAACACAACGCGATAGCTAGTCGCGACCGGACTGGGTGTCACCCCGATAGATCTATCCATAGTATTAGCGTTCTTTTCGATTAACAATTCACGATTCATGGGTCTTTAAGGCTAAACAAACTTATATAACAACTTTCATCTAAGCATACAATCGGGTCCTTTGTGTTCAATTTTTAAAAGAATGAGGGTTTACCACAACTTCTCGTTGTACCCTTCATTTGTAATAATGTTTTTCCAATAATAAGGGTTTCCACAACTTCTCGTCGTACCCCTTTTATTTTAATAAAACAAGCATGTTATCCCCCTCGCGGGTTTTATAAAACAAGTAAACATGTTAAAGCGAGGCTATAGACTCACCTTGGTACGGTAGTAGTGACGTGACGATCGCCGACGATTTGTGATGCCCGTTAAACACGAAGACCGCAACCTACCAAATAAGGTGCGTTCGTTAATAAACGACTCAAGTATATTTAATACTTAAATAATATGAAACTCAATTTCATATAACCATGAAAATTCCGAAAAATAACAAAAATATAAGTGTACTACTATACCCTTTTATTCAACACTTATTCTTTTAAACACTTACACCCTCGACATTGACCCGTGATAGACGCCAAGTCAACGCAAGTCAAACCATCATTTTACTTCCCTCGGACCAGTAGCTAAGTCATTTATATAATGACTTAACACTCGAGTAAGTCACTATGTCCAATAGTGAATACTCAACTCACGCCATACAAGTATTGAACTACGTGTCCAAAATACCACTCAGCATGTACACTCCAAATGTACACACCAATCTAACCTATCTAGACATGTCCGATTTCGACGAAACTTGGTGACAAACTCACACATAATATGAATAAGACTCAGTTTAAATGTCATTCAAAAATATTACTTCTAAGACCTTCTGCCCGACACACCTTCGTGTTGCAAAAACCGGACAGTTTTACGCCTTTGACTTGTAAAACCATTTTGACTTATCTAAACAATTCCGTTTGCAAAACCGACACTCGGGTTTGAAAATAGACTCATGACCTGAGGTTTATCAACTTACAACAGCCCTTGAACATTTTTAAAACTCATTTTATAGTCCCCGAGATTCGTTCCAAATATCGACAACAATTTTCGGATTGTGCCGATACCCGTCTCCCGGTACACAAATACTAAAAGTAGCATAACTTTTCGCTCGTAATGAGTTAGAAGCTCTACTTTAGCTCAAATCGAAGCTAACGAAATTCTCTACGACCCTATCTTATTAGTTTACCAAGTTTATCACAGTAACAATTTCAAAAACGGACTTAAAGTTACTGCCTAAAATAGACTATCTAAAAATCATACCAAAACAATTTTTCAACCCATTCCAACAATTCCTATAGTCCTAATATGATCCTAATATCATAATAACACATCTAATTAACTCATAACACCCTCAAATTTAATCTCACAAAAATTAAACCATCAAAAATCTTACATGCAACCATAACCCACTATGAATATTATATTATTAACACCATATATAAACACAAAAATGGATCAAACATCAAGTTCTTCACCAAAAATTGAAAATAAAATTTAGTGAATGTATGTAGAAGAAAATTATACCAATAGAAAGCTCTTGAAATTTCTAGGATGGGTCTTGTTTTAGTTTCCTTTGATTCAAAGTACAAAATCAAAAATCAATGGATTTGGTGTGTTGATGGTGGACGGTCAAGGGAAGAACAAGAGAGAGAGTGGACAAAAATTTTGTTAAATGAATTTTTAATGTAAGTTTGCTAGTGGAAAAAGTATTTATAGTCAAAGGGTAGGGTAGTTTTTGTCATTTAGGCATAGTTTTGGTACAAAAATGCAAGTAAATAGTTTACGAGGTAGAAAATGTAAATTGTAAATTTTAAAAATATTTACGGGGCTCGGGTTTCGTAAAAAAACTTTTCGAAAGTTAAAACGCTTCATAAAAATAATGATAAAGCTTCGACACGACTTAAAACGTAATTAAATCGAAAACGTCGAAAATATACAATATCGAGACAATCGATAGTAAAACGTAAATTTTTGGGCATCCGTCGGTATCGCGATCACTAATAGTTATCGTCATTCGTTAAAACGTAAAATACGAGAAATAAAGATTAAATATAATAAAAATCATTTTCATGATTATTTGAGAATATAATATCGATACCTAACATATTCCTTGTCGGTTTTCATCTAATCGACATTCTTACGCTAGTTTCAAGTCATAACCTTCTCGGTTAGTCGATAAATTAAAATTCTCATTAAGGTAAACACGTAATACGTAATAGTCGAGATTAAAATAACGACCTGAAATTGACGGGTTGTCACAAATATAAACACACATAAATTCAATTTTCATTAAAAATATATATACTTAAAGATAGCCCGTCTACCGGACGGGTCTAATGGCTATATATATATATATATATATATATATATATATATATATATATATATATATATATATATATATATATATCAAATTAAATCAAATCAAAAACCCTTATATAGGAAGAATTGTGAAACAATTCCTTAAATACAAAATTCTATAAAAATGACACATGTAATTCATTAAAGGGTTTCCATAAAATGCTTCAAAAAGAAAATAGGAATTCCAAATGATTCCTTAAATATAAAATTCAATAAAAATATATATAGGAATTACAAATGATGTATTAAATACAATATTCTATAAAAATATATAAGGAAGGATGGTGAAACAATACCTTAAATATAAAATTCTATAAAAATGATTTCATAAAATGCTTCAAAAATAAAATAGGAATTACAAATGATGCCTTAAATACAAAATTCTATATAATATATATATAGGAATTACAAATGATGCCTTAAATACAAAATTTTATAAAAATATATAAGGAATTATGGTGAAACAATTCCTTAAATAGAAAATTCTATAAAAATGATTCCATAAAATGCTTCAAAAATAAAATAGGAATTACAAATGATGCCTTAAATATAAAATTCAATAAAAATATATATAGGAATTACAAATGATGCCTTAAATACAAAATTCTTTAAAACTATATATGGAATGATGGTGAAACAATGCCTTAAATACAAAATTCTATAAAAATGATTCCATAAAATGCTTTAAAAATAAAATAGGAATTACAAATGATGCCTTAAATACAAAATTCTATTAAAATATATATAGGAATTAAAAATGATGCCTTAAATACAAAATTCTATAAAAAGATATATGGAAGGATGGTGAAAAAATGCCTTAAATACAAAATTCTATAAAAATGATTCCAAAAAATACTTCAAAAATAAAATAGGAATTATACAAATGATGCCTTAAATTCAAAATTCTATAAAAATATATATAGGAATTACAAATGATACCTTAAATAAAAATTCTTTAAAAATATATAAGGCAGGATGGTGAAATAATGCCTTAAATACAAAATTCTATAAAAATGATACCATAAAATGTTTCAAAAATAAAATAGAAATTAAAAATGATGACTTAAATATAAACATCTATAAAAATATATATAGGAATTATAAATGATGCCTTAAATACAAAATTCTATAAAAATATATATGGAAGGATGGTGAAACAATGCCTAAAATACAAAATTCTATAAAAATGATTCAATAAAATGCTTCAAAAATAAAGTAGGAATTATAAATGATGCCTTAAATACAAAATTCTATAAAAATATGTATAGGAATTACAAATAATGCCTTAAATACAAAATTCTATTAAAATATATACGGAAGGATGGTGAAACAATGCCTTAAATAAAAAATTCTATAAAAAAGATTCCATAAAATGCTTCAAAAATAAAATAGGAATTAAAAATGATGCCTTAAATACAAAATTCTATAAAAATATATATAGAAATTACAAATGATGTCTTAAATACAAAATTCTATAAATATATATAAGGAAGTATGGTGAAACAATGTCTTAAATACAAAATTCTATAAAAATGATTCCATAAAATGCTTCAAAAATAAAATAGGAATTACAAATGATGCCTTAAATACAATATTATATAAAAATATATATAGGAATTACAAATGATGCCATAAATACAAAATTCTATAAAAATACATAAGGAAGGATGGTGAAACAATGCCTTAAATACAAAATTCTATAAAAATGCACAACAATAATATTAATTTAAATTTTTTAATGTAAAAACGTTATTCATAACATTAACATATACAAAACTTCTAATACAAACACACATAAATTCAATTTTCATTAAAAATATATATACATAAAGCTAGCCCGTCCACTGGACGGGTCTAAAGGCTAGGGGAGAGAGGGAGAAGATATGAAGGAAAAGTACTAAGAACTAAGTTTTGGTCGTGACTTGTAAGGGCAGGAGCGGTAAAGAAGGAGGTCGACTAGCTTTTAGCTTGATTGAATGTGGTCTTTAAGTTATTAGTGGGGCGCGTTAACCAGAAGAATAAGCGCGGCAAGAGCAATAAGATGAAAAAAAGCACGTCGGGTAAGCGTATCAAGAGATACCGTGGGAAGGTTGCCCTTGACGCTAGTCATTAAGGATCTGTTTCAACGTCGGTTAGGACCAAAGGCTAATGCCCTATGAGCGCTTAAGCCGAGATTCTTCCGTATACAAGATTCTAAGTGGAAGATTATGAGCCACTGGCGAAGGCTTGATTTATAGGATAATAAAGGAGTCCGGTCCGGTTGTGGAAGGGAATAGGGCGCATTGAAAAATCCTTAAACTAGTGTCCCTTTGCAAACTGACTCAGCCTTAGGTGTCATCCCTTAAAACTGGTATAGGGGGCCCATATAGAGAGTAGACAGCGAAAACAGGAGCTTCCAATAGTAGATCCGCTCCACAGCATTCAAACCTAGCATTTTTATGAAACCGCAGATAGCATACCATCTAGAAGTATGGCTTAACAGAACCTTATAAGCCACCTTATTGTGAGCTTTAGTCCCCCAACACACCAGATTTACTCTGTTTTCAATTAATAGTCGACTTCATTATTTAGTGGTGACTTAAACAATAAAATATATATGTTTTTTTCACTGAGCTAATGCGAGAATTTAGCAATATCTAGCCAGGTTTTGTAGAATATTTAAAACTTTCTATATTCTACATTACCATCGCTGTCTAATAAGTGTGAAAACACTTATCCTTTTACCACTTATTTCCAATAATAACAAAACCAAAACGTGTGATTTATGTCGTAAAAGTCGGAATTATGCGTGGTTTGTGTTTTTATTGTGTTTTAGGACCAAAATGTGAAAAAGGAAGAAAACACGGGCTTTCACGGGCTTTTATTGAAGAAAACGGGAAAAGACGAAGTCAAAAGATCAAGAGTGCAAAAAGAACGGAAGTCCAAGGCCTATTCTGAAGATTTATCGAAGAAAAAGTCAAAAGACGGAAGTTTAACGAAGTCGAAGAACTTAAGTCTAATAGAAGAAGAAAATTACAAGACAAGTTCAAATCCCAAGACGACAAAGACGAAGAATTAAAGTCGAGTCGAGAAAACGTGAAGAAAGCAAGAAAGAAGATGCAACACATGCACTCCTTCCACCTTCTCTATAAATACCCTCCTAATAGTCATTAGGAGGGTGGTTAGATTTTTTAGTTAATTTTTCACTTTTTAGTTTTTAGAGAGAGAAAGTCTTAAACTTTCTCTCACTAGTTCATCTTTTTCTTTTAATCTTTCAAGATTAAACATCTTTGTATTGCTTATTTCATTAATCAAAGTTCCATTTTTAAGCTTTTATCTCTTAATCTCATTCTACTTTTCTTTGATTTAAGATTGATTTTGGTGCGTATATCATAAGATCCGTGTTGTTCTAATTGATTTCGTGCTAAAAAGTTAATCTTTTGATCATTTTATAAGTTTTCATTTGATTAAGCTTTAAGACTTTTGTGCTTATTGGCTTATTTTTTTTATGATTAGCTTATTTTTCTTATTAAAAAGTTTATTAAAAAGTTGATGTTTTTATTGTTTGATCCAAAAAGTTGTTTGATTTCGGTTTGATAAGTTGATTCTAGTGCTTATTTGATCCGGTTTAAGCATTGATTCGGGTTAGTGTTGTGATAAGCTCTCAAATATAGCTTATTTACTTGCTTAGCCGATTTCCACAATTTTAGGAGGAGGTATAACTCCCTTTTCCGATTGGCCCTTTTTTCCGAGCATCCCATCTCCCGCATTCCGATTGAGCCCAATCGGAAGAGGGCTTTGTAAATTCCGATTGGCACCCTAATGTATTCCGATTGGGGTCTTTTGCTAGTATTCCGACGGTAAGGTTTTTATATATTCCGATTGAGACTTCGAGTTACATTCCGATTGGGTGCATTTGCACATTCCGATTGTGACCATCATCCACATTCCGATTGACTCCCGTTGTGACATTCCGATTGTGTCATCGTCCCATATTCCGATCTACTGATCGGAAAACATTCCGATCAGTCCCCTTTTTGGCTTGTTTTGGTTTCTTTCGATATCACTTTCTTATAGTACTTTTTATTTTCTGAAAATTTTCAAAGTGTTAGTTTTATTTAAGTAAGTTAGTACTTTTTCCATTGTCACCTTTAAGTTTTATGCATTTATTTTTACTCGTCATTCAAATTAATCTTTTAACTTCCATTTTACTCAACGACACTTTAATTACTTGCTATTAGATTAAAACAAACAAACCAAACCATTCACTTGATTCACCAAAAGACGATTGAGTCGCACTTAAGACCGGTTTTCAATTCGAAAAGATTCGGTTTAACGAACTTTCATACTAGGCCTAAAAACCAAGTATTAAATGGCGCCGCTGCCGGCTCTTTTCGTTAAGATAAACGGTTTCTAGTGAGAGACGCATTGAATTTTGGGATCCATTCTTTGAACGTTATTTTCATTGCTTTAAAAATTTCCAAAAATCCATAAAAAATATAAAACTTCTCAAAAATACAAAAACATTTAAAAAAATCATTAAAAGCAATTCTTTTCCAAAGGTTTTGCACCAAAAAGATTATATAGATATTCTTTGTGTATATTTTTCTTCTGCAGGTGTATGCGTACTAGATCTTCCAACTATTCTGAGCCCGAGACTCTTGAAGATTTAGATATGGCTGGTGTTAATAACAACAACAATCACCCACCTCAACACAATTTGAATAACAACAATAACAACAACAACAACAACAATGTCCTTCTACCTGATTTACGAACCATGGAGGAATTGTGCCAACCCACCATGAACGGACGCGGAGGCCCGATTGCGCCAATGCACGTCACGGCTCAGGAGTTTTCGTTGAAGCATCATATGATACAACAAGTGCAAACGAACCCGTTTCGTGGAATTCCGGATGATGATGCCAACAAACACCTCGACAAATTCATTACCATAACCCAAAGCATGAAGTACCCCGGTGTTTCTATGGATGACCTTCGCCTCCAACTTTTTCCCCATTCGCTTTCTCACCATGCCGAAAAATGGTTTGACCGTCTTCCTAAGAATTCTATTCACACGTGGAACGACATGAATCAACGCTTTTTATCGCGCTACTTTCCCCCATCCATGGTCACTAGCCTTCGTAACCAAATCAGTGGATTTATGCAAGAGAATGATGAATCACTTTTCGATGCTTGGTAACGTTACAATGATTTGATCGACCGCTGTCCTAATCATAATATGCTCCCCGTCACTCTCATTGACACCTTTTACAATGGTCTCACTTTTCGTGATCGTGACACGATCAATGCCGCCGCCGGTGGTACTTTTATGAAAAGGAGACCAGAGGAGTGCCGAGAGTTGATTGAAAACATGACTACTCACAACAAGAATTGGGATTCTTCCGCATCCTCAAGATCTAATCAGAGAGTCAATGTTTCATCTACTTCTTCCACCACCAACTCGTCTATTTTGGAACGTGCTATTCTTGATATTAACAAAAGTCTCCAAATTTTGACTTCTAACCAAACTCAACAAGCTAAAGCCGTTGTTATTTCTTGTGACACATGTGGTGGTCCTCATTCCTACAATGAGTGTCCTTCTACTCACGGCAATTATTCTGAAGACGTTAACGCAGCATATGGTACTTATCCCACGGGAGGCTATCAAGCTCGCCCTCAAGGAGACCGTGGCTTGCTAAGTTATCGTTCCAACAATTATCTTGCTCCTCCCGGTTTCCCTCCTGCACACCAAAACCAACAACAAAGCTACAACCGCAACAACCAATCCAAACCTCATGCTCAAAATCAATATCAATCCCAAAGAAACCCATACCCAACTCAAGGAAATTCTCAAGCTCCACCTCTCAATCAACCAATGGCAGTAAGTCAAGACGTCGAGACGTTCATGAAGACTAATCGTGAGATGGTGACGAATCTTCAGAGTCAATTTGTCAACTTGAAGAATGACATGGTGACACAAGGGAGTGATATTAGAGCCGAGCTAAGGAATGATATGGCCAAACACAGCAATGATATTAATGCCAACATGCAAAACTCTTTCAACAATCAAGCTCTTCACCTTCGTGATATGATTGGTTCGCTCATCCAAAGTAATCAACCCTCTTCTTTGGGTACTCTTCCGAGTAATACCGTTGCGAATCCAAGAGGGGAGATGAAAGCAATCACCACTCGTAGTGGAAAAGGTTATATGGAACCCGAGCTTCCTACACCTCCACCCGTGATTGTGAACAAGGAAAAAGAGCAACTTTCCTCACCTCCTTCACCTTCTATCCCCATTTCCCCACCACCCGTGGTTGTGAGTGATCCTATTCCCTTAAAGCCTTCTTCTTCATCCAATATACCTTATCCTTCAAGGTTGAGGAAAGAGAAGCAAAAGAGCAAGGATGATATTCAGGTTTCAAACTTCCTAAAAATGTTTAAACAATTGAATTTTAACATCTACTTTGCCGAGGCTCTCGCTCACATGCCCAAATACGCTAAGATGTTTAAAGATCTTTTAAGTGATAAAGAAAAGCTTCTTGACATTGCTCAGACCCACCTTAATGAGAATTGCTCCGCAGTGCTCTTGAGACAATTGCCCACCAAACTTGGTGATCCGGGTCGCTTCTTGATTCCTTGCAACTTCCCGGGAGTATAGAATTGCATGGCCCTAGCCGATCTAGGTGCCAGTATAAACTTAATGCCCTTAAGCGTTTGGAAGCAATTATCTCTCCCCGAGCTAGTCCCCACACGAACGACTTTGGAATTAGCCAACCGTACGGTTGCTTATCCAGTGGGGATAGCCGAAGATGTCTTTGTTGGCGTTGACAAATTCACCTTCCCGGCGGATTTTGTTGTCGTTGACTACGAGATGGATCCCCGTGTTCCATTAATCGTCGGACGTCCATTTCTGAGGACCGGTCGCACTCTCATTGATGTAGCCGCAGGCGAAATAATCATGAGAGTTGGTGATGATAAAATTGTCTTCAACATCGGTAAGATTTCTAAGCAACCTTATTCATATGAGAGTGTTAATGCTATTGATGTTCTCGATGAGGCTTGTGAAGAACATTTTCATGATGCTTGCAAAAGTACTCCTTCTCTACCCAATGTTGAGACCGTTGCCTCTATTGCTCCAGCATTGACTCCTTTTGGAGAAAGTGACTTGGATGATTTCGAAGCTAGCTTGGGTCCTCTCGATATTAAGTATGATAATTTGTCCACCAATTGGGATGAAGATATTCGTACTATTGAGAGACTTCTCAACGAGGACCCGTTGTCTCCTCCTGCTCCTAAAGAGGTGACTAATGATGATCCATCGTTAGTTTCACCATCTACTGAGGATCCTCCTACTCTCGAGCTTAAGGACCTACCGCCTCATCTTGAGTACGTTTTCCTAGAAGACGACGAGAAGTTACCGGTCATCATTTCAAAGGATCTGAAAGAAGACGAAAAAGCCCGCCTTGTCGCTGTGTTGAAGAAGCATAAAATAGCTATCGCTTGGAAAATCTCCGACATCCGCGGAATTGATCCTCACTTTTGCACACATAGAATTCTCATGGAGGACGACTTTAAGCCCACAATTCAAAGCCAAAGAAGGGTGAATCCTAAAATCCATGACGTCATCAAAAAAGAGGTTATCAAACTTCTTGATGCGGGTATGATTTACCCTATTTCGGATTCACCGTGGGTTAGTCCAGTCCATTGTGTGCCTAAGAAAGGCGGAATCACCGTTGTGCCCAATGCAAACAACGAGTTAATTCCTACCCGTCTCGTTACTGGGTGGAGAGTTTGTATAGACTACCGCAAACTCAATGATGCCACGAGAAAGGATCATTTCCCTCTACCTTTTATGGACCAAATGCTTGAACGTTTAGCTGGTAATGAATATTACTGCTTTCTTCATGGTTTCTCGGGTTATTTTCAAATACCCATCGATCCCCAAGATCAAGAGAAGACAACATTCACTTGTCCCTACGACACCTTTGCTTACAAACGAATGCCTTTTGGCTTATGCAATGCCCCCGGGACTTTCCAATGGTGCATGTTGGCTATCTTCCATGACATGGTTGAGCAAACCATGGAAGTCTTCATGGATGATTTCTCGGTCTTCGGGGATTCCTTCTCTTCTTGCCTTGCCAATTTGGAACGCATGCTTAAGCGGTGCGAAGACACTCGCCTTGTTCTGAATTGGGAAAAATGCCATTTTATGGTAAAAGAAGGCATTGTGCTAGGACACAAAATCTCTAAAGCCGGTCTTGAAGTCGACCGTGCTAAAGTTGATGTCATAGCCAAATTACCTCCACCTTCAACTGTGAAGGGTGTGAGAAGTTTTCTGGGTCATGCGGGCTTCTATCGTCGATTCATTCAGGATTTCTCTAAAATCGCTCGCCCGATGACCCACCTCTTGGAAAAAGATACTCCTTTTATCTTTTCTAAAGAGTGTCTCGAAGCCTTCAATCTTCTCAAGGATAAGCTAACTAAGGCACCGGTCTTGGTTACCCCTAATTGGGAGCTGCCTTTTGAATTGATGTGCGATGCTAGCGACTTTGCTATTGGTGCGGTTCTGGGCCAAAGAGTGAATAAACACTTCCAACCAATCCACTACGCTAGCAAAACAATGACGGGGGCTCAATTGCATTATACGATAACCGAAAAAGAGCTTTTAGCTGTTGTCTATGCTTTTGAGAAATTTCGCCCCTATCTTGTTTTATCCACCACCATCGTATACACGGACCACTCCGCCTTGAAGTACTTGATGACTAAGAATGATTCTAAGCCAAGACTTCTTCGCTGGGTTTTGCTCCTTCAAGAATTCAACATTGAAATTCGTGACAAGAAGGGAGCCGAAAACCTGGCCGCGGATCATCTGAGTCGACTTGAGGATCCATATCAGGGGGATCATCCGAACAAAGAGATCAATGACTCTTTCCCCCTGGAGACTCTAATGTCTATAAATCTCAATCTTGATGGCACCCCGTGGTTTGCAGACATTGCAAACTACTTAGCGGGTGGTATTCTCATTCAAGGGCTAACATCCCAACAAAAGAAGAAATTCTTGAACGATGTTAAGACTTACTTTTGGGATGACCCTTATCTATTCAAACAGTGTGCTGATCTGATTATTCGTCGATGTGTTGACGGACCGGCAGCTTTTGACATCCTTCAAGCTTGCCACAAAGGACCCACCGGTGGTCACTTTGGTCCCAACTACACCGCTAAGAAAGTGTTTGATTCCGGATTCTACTGGCCCACCATTTATCGTGACGCTCACGAAATGGTTAAACATTGTGATTCTTGCCAACGTCAAGGCAAGATCACACATAAGGATGAGATGCCTCAAAATTTCATACAGGAATGTGAAATCTTTGATGTATGAGGCATCGACTTTATGGGGCCATTTCCATCATCCAAAGGGAACAAGTACATCCTCGTCGCTGTCGACTACGTCTCTATATGGGTTGAAGCTAAGGCTCTTCCTACGAATGATGCGAGGGTGGTTGTGAACTTTTTGAAGCAGCTTTCCGCTCGATTTGGCGTTCCTCGTGCTATCATCAGTGACCGCGGGACTCATTTTTGCAACGATCAATTTGCAAGAGTCATGGCAAAGTATGGTGTCAATCACCGTCTTTCCACCGCCTATCATCCCCAAACCAATGGGCAAGCCGAAATTTCCAATCGTGGCTTGAAGAGAATTTTGGAGCGTACGGTGGGAGAGCATCGTGCCGCGTGGGCCGATAAGTTAGATGATGCTCTGTGGGCTTTCCGTACTGCTTACAAGACCCCGATCGGTTGTACACCCTATCGTCTTGTGTACGGGAAAGCCTGCCACCTACCCATCGAGCTGGAACATAAGGCGCACTGGGCCTTGAAGTGGGCTAACTTCGACATCATCAAAGCCGGTGATCATCGCAAGGTTCAACTCAACGAGCTAAATGAACTAAGGAATGAAGCTTATGAGAACTCGCTGATCTACAAGGAGAAGACGAAGATTATCCACGATGCTAAAATCAAGAACCGAGAGTTCCACGTTGGTGATCAAGTCTTACTCTTTAACTCTCGGTTAAAGATCTTCTCTGGCAAGTTGAAGAGCCGCTGGTCTGGTCCATTCACCGTCGCCAAAGTCTTTCCGTATGGGACCATTGAGCTTTCTCAGCCGAATGGGCCCAATTTCAAGGTGAATGGCCAGCGTTTGAAGCTGTACTTTGGTGAGGACATCTCACAGGAGATGATTCCATCCCTCACCACGTTCCCCATGAACTAAAATTGGGTCGAGTCAGGCTCATGACTCGGTGAACAAAAACAAGCGCTTCTCGGGAGGCAACCCGTGTTCTATCTTTTACTGCTTTTACAATAAGTGTAGGGGGAGCCCCGCATATGTTTGTTGTCTTGTTTCTTGTGCTGTGCAGGGACTAAAGCTTCAGAAAGCATCTTGATGACTTTTGACGAACCGTGATACCGTGTTTCCCATCTTCCCGGTTCTATCCTAAACTCTTGTGATTCAATATTTCATATTCTATATGTTCACATTGAATTCACTTTAGTTGTCCTTCCCTTAGCAATATTTAAACAAAGTGCACAATGTCATAAGTGTAGGGGAGTTTACTCCCACATGCTTAAACATTGAGGACAATGTTTATCTCAAGTGTAGGGGGGACTTCTATCGAAGTAAGTGGTCTTTTCCATAAATTTGCCCTCATTTTAACCCGGAAAATTTGATTTTTCGACATTTTTCAAAATTTTTAATCTATTTTGGCCTAGTAGTATAGTTGTATTTGCCTTTGTTATGTTTTCTCTCCATTGCTAGAATAGTTTTTCAATAAAGTGGTTTTAGATTTTTCTTAGTCGTGAACATTTTGACTCAACCCGAGTTTACTTACCTAAGTTTACTCTAGCTAGTATCCTTAACGTGTTTAAGTCAAGTTTTGCTAGGCTTTTATATAAGGAGCTATAAAACGCGAAAGTCTTAACTCTCACGGGTTAAGAACAAGAACTTTTCGCAAGTTCCTATAATTGATCCTAGAGAGTCGGTTATCAAGGGAACTTTAAAACGCGATTTCTAAACTTGAAAAAGTCTAAGAATTTGCAAGATCCTATAGGCGACTCGAAAACCCAAAACTTTGATTTAATAGGCTAAGCATCCACGAGTCTCATTCCTTGAGATTTTAAACTGTGGAGAACGAGAGATGATAGAGTCAATTATAAGTTCGGTATTCTTTCGTGAATTTATGTGAGTTAATTATGAGCCTATTCTCCCTCCGCTTGTTAATAAATTAATCTGCTAATAAATAAGGTTGTACGATTTAAAAGGTTACTTAGCTTCTAGCCCCAAATCGTTTAAAAGTTGCTCGGTAATGACGAGAGTTCATAGCCAAGGCATAACTTATGAAGCGGGGCGCGAAGATTGGCGAGTCCGAAAAGGCCCTAACAAGGCATGAGGGCTACATTTTGTTGCTAAAGATCCAAAAGTGATGTGAAGAATCATTTATCGAAAATCAATATGAAGGATCGAGACACACGACGAAAAGCAAGAACTCCCCAAAAGTCATGGAGAAGTCTATCTGAAAAGACCCTAACAAGGTATGAGGATAAATAGATCCAAGTCCTAAAAGGAGGCGGATCGTTGTATATCAAAGTCCAAAATAAAGATTGGAGAAAAATGAAGAAGTCGTGGTCCAAAGATGAAGAATCTCTCAAAAACTTCAAGTGAAGAAATTCCTATTATGAAGAGAAGACCATAATTTCAAGAACGTCTCTCGAAGATTTGAAGTATGAAGTCGCTGCCAAATATCGGCCCGAGAAAGGTCTCAAATCGCGAACCAAGTTATGCCAAGATATGAACTTTCTGATATCCCGAGAAGCAGTTTTAAAAGATTTGGTCCTTTAGCTAACTATTGATTAAATCGTTCACCTTATTTTCGGACTAAATAACTATCGAAATAAGTCAAACAATGCATCCTCGTGATCATTCAAGACAAAAATAAAATATAAGAGATACACCTAGGAATAAGGGAGACTAAGTGAATAATTGGCCCACATTAGTTTGTGATAGTTTGCTAACTTATAATAACAATGATCTCGTTTTTAAGCTTGGTATGGGGAACGTGAAACTTGAGGATGATAAATGTTCATGACCGCCAAAACCCAATGTAAGTTTTTAATTTCTTTACTTATTTCTATCTTTTATGTTTAGTATTTAATAAAGGCCAAGGTGGGTTATTTATGATGGAGAATGTAAACCGTGCTTTAAAATTAATGCATTGCATGAGGGCATTGCAATGGTCAAGTGTAGGGGATTTAATAAGTGTGAAAACACTTATCCTTTTACCACTTATTTCCAATAATAAAAAAACCAAAACGTGTGATTTATGTCGTAAAAGTCGGAATTATGCGTGGTTTGTGTTTTTATTGTGTTTTAGGACCAAAATGTGAAAAAGGAAGAAAACACGGGCTTTCACGGGCTTTTATTGAAGAAAACGGGAAAAGACGAAGTCAAAAGATCAAGAGTGCAAAAAGAACGGAAGTCCAAGGCCTATTCTGAAGATTTATCGAAGAAAAAGTCAAAAGACGGAAGTTTAACGAAGTCGAAGAACTTAAGTCTAATAGAAGAAGAAAATTACAAGACAAGTTCAAATCCCAAGACGACAAAGACGAAGAATTAAAGTCGAGTCAAGAAAACGTGAAGAAAGCAAGAAAGAAGATGCAACACATGCACTCCTTCCACCTTCTCTATAAATACCCTCCTAATAGTCATTAGGAGGGTGGTTAGATTTTTTAGTTAATTTTTCACTTTTTAGTTTTTAGAGAGAGAAAGTCTTAAACTTTCTCTCACTAGTTCATCTTTTTCTTTTAATCTTTCAAGATTAAACATCTTTGTATTGCTTATTTCATTAATCAAAGTTCCATTTTTAAGCTTTTATCTCTTAATCTTATTCTACTTTTCTTTGATTTAAGATTGATTTTGGTGCGTATATCATAAGATCCGTGTTGTTCTAATTGATTTCGTGCTAAAAAGTTAATCTTTTGATCATTTTATAAGTTTTCATTTGATTAAGCTTTAAGACTTTTGTGCTTATTGGCTTATTTTTTTTATGATTAGCTTATTTTTCTTATTAAAAAGTTTATTAAAAAGTTGATGTTTTTATTGTTTGATCCAAAAAGTTGTTTGATTTCGGTTTGATAAGTTGATTCTAGTGCTTATTTGACCCGGTTTAAGCATTCATTCGGGTTAGTGTTGTGATAAGCTCTCAAATATAGCTTATTTACTTGCTTAGCCGATTTCCACAATTTTAGGAGGAGGTATAACTCCCTTTTCCGATTGGCCCTTTTTTCCGAGCATCCCATCTCCCGCATTCCGATTGAGCCCAATCGGAAGAGGGCTTTGTAAATTCCGATTGGCACCCTAATGTATTCCGATTGGGGTCTTTTGCTAGTATTCCGACGGTAAGGTTTTTATATATTCCGATTGAGACTTCGAGTTACATTCCGATTGGGTGCATTTGCACATTCCGATTGTGACCATCATCCACATTCCGATTGACTCCCGTTGTGACATTCCGATTGTGTCATCGTCCCATATTCCGATCTACTGATCGGAAAACATTCCGATCAGTCCCCTTTTTGGCTTGTTTTGGTTTCTTTCGATATCACTTTCTTATAGTACTTTTTATTTTCTGAAAATTTTCAAAGTGTTAGTTTTATTTAAGTGAGTTAGTACTTTTTCCATTGTCACCTTTAAGTTTTATGCATTTATTTTTACTCGTCATTCAAATTAATCTTTTAACTTCTATTTTACTCAACGACACTTTAATTACTTGCTATTAGATTAAAACAAACAAACCAAACCATTCACTTGATTCACCAAAAGACGATTGAGTCGCACTTAAGACCGGTTTTCAATTCGAAAAGATTCGGTTTAACGAACTTTCATACTAGGCCTAAAAACCAAGTATTACTGTCTATTTGCAATTGTCCTATACCATTATATAAAGAAAGAGCAGGATCGCCAGGCCTAATAGACACTATATCACCAGGAAGATATACTTCTTCCAAGAACTTATATCCAGAGAACTCACTGAAGACGAGTTCATCCTCCAAACTTTTACAATTTATAAGAACTTCACCGAGGAATCGATGATATTCTATTGAAGGAAAATTCTTGGAGAAAGCTTTGTCAAAGACCTCCGACATAATCAGATGCTCTATAGCATAGCTGATTTCCCCCAAATCAGGGAGATAATGCAAAAGGAAAGGCTCACCATCTTCTTCAAGAAAATCATTGTAAAGAAACTGCTTCACTAAGCCAAACACGACTGAATCTTCCTCAACATACACTTTGAGCACCTCTAAGATCCTGAACCTAGAAATTGTTCCTCCTAACATAGGGTGCTTAATCCTTATTCGATACAATCTATTTGATTGACTAATCGCTCTGGCTCCCTCGAAATAATGAGTTTTCAAACAGTCTACCCAACCATCGTACTCATCAGAGTAATAATGAGTAAATGAGTAAATCGTGTGAGCTAACCCACGTAAAACCAACTCATCCTTTATATCTATGTATGAGATCATGTACGTGTAATTTTTTGAGTCCATAGAAAAACTAAAGGGATTCTTAGCAATACCGAAGAGATCACACTCCCTATTTTTCTGAAAATCGGATACCTCCTTAGCATCTGCATATATAATCTGAAAAGGAGAGAGTTCATACAAACCACAGAGTATAATCTGTTGCTGAGATAGAAAGAATCTCTCAGAGATTACAGATTTTCCTGATATAACTTTGTCATTATAGAAATTATTGATATTTTCCAATAAAGCCCCAACTGATGTATCGATGAAATCACCTGACCTATACCTACGAACAGAACCTAACAATTCTACCTGTATAATTAATGCCATATATTTCTTCATCACCTTTATAATATCTTATCTACTAAATTAGGAACCTCCCCCATAAGAACTTGACCAACTTCCTTGATAGGTGAGGGATAATCGCCTCTTGTCTCTTTCCTGACCTACTCAATCGAAAGATGCTCACAATCGGATGCTAGTCTCTAAGTCCCTGCTTTGGCTGTTCCTTATCTTAGGTCACGGGTTTTTTTGTTTCAATCCATACTTTCCCTTGCAAAGACAAAGACAAGATTTGTCCCACCCGTGGATCTGACCCCCTTGATCTTCCTCTATGATTCACGCTTTCATTTAATAAGAAGCTCACTCGTGCCATTTGACCTCGTCCTATAAGATTCATACTTAGCTCGACGTCTCTTCTTTTCTTCTAGCACAAGAGCGGATATGAACTCAGTAGAAAGAGCGGTAATTGCTCCAACAGCTTCTTCTTGCTTACACATGTCACCGCCCCTTTCTTGAAAAAGAAGGCATTCTTGCAAGGACCGCTTATTCCTATATTATTCCTATAAAAGCATCCGAACTCGCATTCTAATGTGCTAGCGACCCCTCCTTTAAAGCGTTTAAGGTAAAGGCAGCAGCTCGGGAAGCTTTTGTCGTGCGTCTTCCTACTGAGTTCGAGTTCAGGTCTTTCACCTGAAAGTTCTTGCTCTTTCACTGATTACCAGCTTATGACACGCGGGTCACTAAGGCTCTACGCTTTTTGGGTGGGGGGAATTTCCCCTTAATTGGAATTAGAAAGCCTGCCTTTCTTAGGTCTGATCATCGAAAGAAAGACGAAGGAGGACTGATTCTGGGCAAATCGATCGTTTATAAATAAGGATAGGGACTTTCTCTTCTTCTTATAGTTCCTAATTCTACCTCTTAGAGAAAGCTTTCTCAATCTTCAATCTCCTAAGATTCAACCTTCATTGGACCACTAAAAGCCTTTCCTCCACCACCAGCGACTACTAAGGCTTCACCCGAAATCGAGTTCTCGGTCTTACCTAGCCTAAAAGAGAATCGAATCCCTTGAGTTAACCCTTGGAAAGGAATCTGAAAGGTAGTTCCTTTGGCGAGATTCTTCCCCACACCCGTTCGGTAGTCTACTTCAGTTACAAGACTCTTTCCCCTCCGATCCGTGGCTAGCTTTGCTTGCTTCCCCCTTCCTCTGGAAAGACCTTGATTCAATGTAAAGGAATAAGGATAGCCGAATCGCTATCTCTGGAACCAAAGTCATACTATCTTGACTTGACTAAAGTCCTAATGATTTGACCTTTAAACCACCAACAGGTCCTATTCCAACTTCCACAGAGCCGTCGAAAGCACGACAGAGACCACGACTGATTATCTGACCCCGGCGGGGATGGAGCAACAGATGTTTTGAGAATTCAAGAGATGGTCACGGCGAGACTACCCCTTTTCTCATTACGATAGGTGTCAAGTGGAAGTGAAGTTATCATTACGATAGGTGTCAAGTGGAAGTGAAGTTTTGTATGCCGTAGAGGAATCCTAACAGACCAATAGAGTTGAACCTTCATCCTACATGACCCTATCAATTCAATCAGGATCTACCCGTCTATTTGCATTCTTCAATTCTTTGACAACACGAAACAAAACAAAAGAACAGCCCGTACTCTCTATCTATCCAATTTCTTACTGAACTTTACTTATCTCCGAAATATCCACCATACTGCGATGGGACTGAGTCTGATCGATTCGGCTAGATAGCTCAGAGTTAAGGGGTGTAAGGGGAAGGAGCGGTACCATTTTCATCTAAGCAAATTGAGAAGACAGAAATATCGTAAGTAACAATCGCGCAAAAGCCATAGCACAAGTTCTTTTTTCTCATTTGAGTTTCTCAAAAAGTCTTTATTTCATTGACATGTCTGAGACCATCTTAAATTATACGATCGAATTACTTTCCGGATTAGCATTACCTGCGGCTATCCAAATCATAGCCAGCTGGCGAGTCGCCCGGCTAGGCAATTTAACCATCCACAACTATACGGAGAAAGTGGATGAGTCAGTTGCAAATACCATCAAAGAGCAGCTGAGCGAAAGAGTCATAACGCCGCTGTTTACCAATAATAATGTGGTGTTGCCGCCCGGAAAGAATGCCTATGACGTCATAGACGCCTTAGTGCCGGGGGACAACGTTCAATTGCTTGTGGCGATGTATCAGGATCTTTGTTGGCTGGGAGTGGAAAGTAATACATACCTACTATTACTAGAAACTCTCAATTTCTTGTGACTCCATGTTCGAACTTTTTGGTATTTTCTGTTTTGTCGAGAGGAAGGATCCAAATTCCCCATCAATAAAGTGAGGGCTTTCCGGACCTTCCCCAATCCTAATGGAGTTCTAACATTTGAATTTCTCTTACATTCTACGTTCCCGAAACGGATCCTATCAAATATTTCACATTTTCTATGATCATCTCTATTTCAGGTATTCGGGGAATCCTCCTTAATAGACGAAATATTCCTATTATGTCAATGCCAATTGAATCAATGTTATTAGCTGTGAATTCGAACTTTTTGGTATTTTCCGTTTCTTCGGATGATATGATGGGTCAATCATTTGCTTCATTGGTTCCAACGGTGGCAGCTGCGGCATCTGTTATTGGGTTAGCCATTTTTGTTATTACTTTCCGAGTCCGAGGGACTATTGCTGTAGAATCTATTAATATCATTCAAGGTTAAACATGACTCCTAGAGAGTTACAAAAATACGAAGTTCTCTTTTCGTTCTCTTCTTTATTTTTTCTTTTGACTTGGTTGGCAGGGTCAGGGCCTTTCTCGCTGGGCGAGCGCATCCGATTCTAAAGTCCTTTCCTAAACCACTTCCCGTTCAGTTGCTGAAAGATAGAGAGAAGGCTTTCTAAATGCGATTGAGTTCCACGAATATGCAGGCTAGAACGATGTTATTTGCTGCTATTCTATCTATTTGTGCATCGAGTTCGAAGAAGATCTCAATCTATAATGAAGAAATGATAGTAGCTCGTTGTTTTATAGGCTTTATCATATTCAGTCGGAAGAGTTTAGGTAAGACTTTCAAAGAGACTCTCGACGGGAGAATCCAGGCTATTCAGGAAGAATCACAGCAATTCTTCAATCCTAACGAAGTAGTTCCTCCGGAATCCAATGAACAACAACAATTACTTAGGATCAGCTTGCGAATTTGTGGCACCGTAGTAGAATCATTACCAATGGCACGCAGTGCGCCTAAGTGCGAAAAGACAGTCCAAGCTTTGTTATGCCGAAACCTAAATGTTAAGTCAGCAACACTTCCAAATGCCACTTCTTCCCGTCGCATCCGTCTTCAGGACGATCTAGTCACAGGTTTTCACTTCTCAGTGAGTGAAAGATTTGTCCCCGGGTCTACGTCAAAAGCTTCTATAGTAGAACTCATTCGGGAGGGCTTGGTGGTCTTAAGAATGGTTCGGGTGGGGGCTGAATAAAGAAGAAGAATAGAATAGAATGAATGTTCATGCTAAGAGAAGAGCGGATCCAATACCAAGACGACTTCTTTCCCAAGAAGTGCAGCAAGTACTTTAGGAATTTGGTGTCTTTCTATTTGGAAAAAAGGACCATAAGTATAATTAGACACTTCGTCTTTATTGTTCCACTAGCTAGGATCAAATTGAAATTATCAGATGTCCCTTTCATTATTACAACCTTCTTTTTTGATGTCAAAGACCAGAAGCTACGCGAAAATTTTCATTAGATCTCGGTTGTTCTTAACAGCGATGGCTATTCATTTAAGTCTTCGGGTAGCACCACTAGACCTTCAACAAGGTGGAAATTTTCGTATTCCTTATGTACACGTTCCTGCGGCTCGGATGAGTATTCTTGTTTATATCGCTACGGCTATAAACACGTTCTTGTTCCTATTAACAAAACATCCCCTTTTTCTTCGCTCTTTCGGAACCGGTATAGAAATGGGTGCTTTTTCTACGTTGTTTACCTTAGTTACTGGGGGGTTTCGGGGAAGACCTATGTGGGGCACCTTTTGGGTGTGGGATGCTCGTTTAACCTCTGTATTAATCTCGTTCCTTATTTACATGGGTGCACTGTGTTTTCAAAAGCTTCCTATCGAACCGGCTCCTATTTCAATCCGTGCTGGACCGATCGATATACCAATAATCAAGTCTTCAGTTAACTGGTGGAATACATCGCATCAACCTGGGAGCATTAGCCGATATGGTACATCAATACATGTTCCTATGCCCATTCCAATCTTGTCTAATTTTGCTAACTCCCCCTTCTCAACCTGTATCTTGTTCGTTCTGGACGACTTTGGTATGATGTCCTTCCAACGTGGATTCACGTAGACAATCGCGCCACCATACGAACATGGTATATAGGATAAATATTAGGCCCAAACTGAGAAGTGTTGCACCCCCTTGAAATGAGTGCATGTACATCACACCTCCTACGGTGGTTGCCAAAGCTCCGAGTGAACCCGAAATAGGCCATGGACTTGGATCTACCAAATGATAAGAGTGCCTCTGAGATTCAATCATAAACAACTTTGCCTCGGTTGCATGTAACCCCCCCCCCCTTCACCCCCGCCCCCTAAAGTGGTAAAGAAGGCTCTTTGGGGTCTCTCTTTCTTTCTATCTGACAGGACAAACAAATAGGAAGGGATGGTTCTTTCATTGCAAGAAGTATAACTAGAAAAGGATCTCCCTATTACTTTGAGAAAAGAATTGTTGGTTTGACCGACGAACTACGTGGGAAAATGGACCTTCTTTCTTTTTAGAAAGCTTTTTTGGAAAGTAACAATTCCATTCAGTTCGGTTTCGAAAAACTTTCCGCCGGGGCCTAACATCAAAGGCGCAGGTTGATCTCTCTGGTTGAGGCTGCAATTCATTTTGACATGTGGGAAGGGCTTACTCTACTAGTGGCTCGGCTTGGTCTCGCTCCCTTCCCGTACTATTCCTCCCCACTAAAAAAAGAGCGATTGAGAATCTCGAGAACCTTTCTGAACGTCTGTCTTCGCGGGGCGATTTGAAAAGGAGTATATCTTCCTTGTAGTGCCCTCCATTCCACTATTCTGATCGAGAAAGAATCTCTTCTGAACGATCAAGTCATAATGAGATTAAAAACCGATGCTTCCTTGGCCGTGTGGAACATGGATTGGCATTATGCCATTCCTACAAGTGATCCCCCATCTAGGATTGGAAGAAGTGCTATATGAGGACTTCGAGATCAAATATAATATGTTCCTTTCCATTCCTCGTGAGCCAGTGATTTCTCCAAAACAAGAGATCAAAGTGATCTTCCTCCTTTTTCCCAATAAGTCGACGACCTTACACCATTGGGAGACTTCGAATAAACTGGAGTACATATGGGATAGACCGGTGATAAAACCTTTTCTCAAGATATCTTCAAAACTGTTGGGGTCCTTGCTCTGGATGTTGTTCGTACGGTGTGAAAGCAGTTGGTTACGTAGTTTTAGAATTCTGCTGATCCCAAGTAGTCCATCTCCATCATTGCATATGGCAATATAGAAAGTAAAGAGGAAAAGGCATGACCAGAAGAATTGTGTGAAATAAGTGAATTTATCCAGTTGAGGCATCTTGATTGAGAATAAAGGATTCCCCCCATACAGAAAGAGAGGCCTTCCTGTACGAGTAGTGAAGAACTAAACGAGAACTTTTGTTGGTTGTTGACCAACGGAAAGAAAGGGAGAAAGAAATGGGATTGTGTCAACAGGCCCCTATTCCGACGAAAAACAGCCCCTTTTCTTTTTGTTTAGCCTGTTCCTATTAGAAAAATGACGATTTCAGATAAGAGGAAAAAAGTCCTCCGTCATAGGCGGCCGAGGGTACCTTACTAGAGGTTCTTTTTGAATTTGAATCAGGTCTCCTCACTTATGTTTATGCTTATGATAATATATGCCGATCCCTAATCTCACAAATAGATTTCGACCCAATCTCCCATTTGTGAAGCAGATCATGAGTGTATTCCGCCTACATTTGTTAGGTTCTTTGATTCTGTAAGTTTGTCTTGTTTAGATTGCACGAGAGCGCCTTTTTTACTTTATATATAAAATATAGATTTACAATAATAGGTAACTTTCATCAATAAACCTTGCATAAGAGATAGATCCTGCTGACTTGAACTGAGCACGAATTTCATTTGTATTTAAGCGTAAAAGCAGCTGCTTTGAAGGTTGGAAACCTACTGGTTCAGCCAAGAACCAGAAACCGAATGAAGGAAGCGAAGATCAGAGTCAAAATATGTCGTGGAGAAGAGCTTACTTATGAGCGGAAGACGAAGTCGCAGGGGAACATGTGGCTGGATTGAATCCTTCTCAGGAAGAGCTGATGCTTGCTGGGTCTTTTTGTCTAGCAGCTATGGAAATATAGTATAGGGCTGGAATCGCAAGAAAACCCAGTCTCTAACTGAAAATTCCCTCTCACTTCTATGTTGATCCTCATATTCCTTCATTCTAACTTGTGCCTTTGACTGTCCTTCGAAATCTGTATGGCAGTCGACTGCTCCCTGAGATGACTCTCTGCGGAGGCAACATTGGAACCTTCAGGCTGGGGCATAGGTATAAGTGTTGGAGCATAGCGATAGAGGGCTTCAATTCAAATGGGGTCATTTTCATTGTAGTATGATAAGTAGTGTCGTACCACCACTCTGCTAAGGATAACCACTTATATACCACTTCTGTGGCGTGAGTGGCCTTCTGTGCTACTCATTAATAATTAATCTGGGGTTAAATAACAGAATTTGATGATGTTAGAGCCCCCTTCAATAATAGGTCCAACTATTTTCAAGGGGATGTTATACGCACCGATTTGACAGTACTTAGGGTCCTCAGTACGACTTCGTTTGGCCTGTGTTCCAAATTCAATGCTCAGGCAGCTCAAAAGCCTTATTCTTCAACAGGAGCTGGTCTAGTACTTAGGGGCAGTAACTCAAAGTGGTACCAGGTCAGTCCCTAACTATCTGCTTCCACTAAATACGCGGTAACGCTAACTCATGTGCTGAACAAAGGGTCAGTCACGGACCTCTTAGGTTTTTTCAGAAAGAACAACAAAATTCTCGTTAAGGTCCCATAGATAGAACCTGATACGAAGTACTGAACATAAGACCTATGTAAGGGAGTAAGTCCTACTCATAAAGGTGAAGGACCAAGCACTAGATCGTTGAAAACAAAAAGAAAGACTGGCTTTTAGATAACTTATTTAGGAAGGACCCGTCGGAATAGGCTTTCAAGGCAGCTGCCAAGTCAGCCAGTAAGTAAGCAGGTAATAGTCAGCCAGCAAGCTGGGCCGTTCTTGCCAGTTCGAGTACGAGACTTCGGTGTAGTAGTACTATAACGGGTTTGACACATACTAAGGACTCCTTTTGTAAAGCAACTTATTGTGCTTTTATTCCAGCCAACGAAGCTCCATCTAATCTCTAATAGGGGCTCGGTTCGGTTCACCCATCATACCTACTAAGTAGAAGGCAGGCGAACTCAGACCAGTGCAACAAAGTTTAGACTCTCGCGATTGGACTCTATAACAGAAGAGGTTGTCCAAAAAAGAAAGGGAAAAGAAGCTTTGCAAAAGCTAAGGCCGAAGCTCTTTGGGCGATATTATAGCATAGCGCATTTCCTCATGATTAGGGTGATGTGATTGTTCCATCGGTTTTCTTTATGGAGGGATCAATTATTCAAGATATTCTTGAAAGGCGGATTGACAAGTGCGACGAGGAGATGGAGATTCCAGAAAAGTCTACGAATAAGTAAGTGAAGGCTTGGCTTACGTGCTCAGCTCAAACAAGAAGAAGCTATAAAGTCAATCCTATTGAATGGTAGCAGAAGGAGTGGAGGTCTAAAAGTCAGAAGAGAACACTGTGAAAAGGGTACGCGACCACAACACGCTGTTGTCCCCTTTTTTTTCTTTTTTTTCTTCGCACTAGGAGTAGCTGTAACTTAGCAATTCGATTGTACTCAGAACGAACATGGAAATGAATGTAAGTGTGCTCTCTCTGGGCCTTACTTATTGATGACTGATCTACATTCTCAGCTGATGACATTGAATGATTTGAGGACGCTGGGCGGCCAAGCTTGCTTGCGCTTGGGCTGTTTCGCCGTGGCTTGGGGTATAATGGTTCGGAGAGATCGATGAGCACCTCACACTGCCATGCCAACCGCAGCTTTTGAATCAATTTTTGGGTGATCTTTGACCAGCCGATGCAGCGGGAATGGGATATTGAATGAAAGTCAATCGAAGAGACAAGCGACTTCTCCTTTTTTCGCTAAGGAAATCTGCTAACACTCTAAACGATTCCTGAGACGACTGTTCTCTATGGCTAGAGAACAGCCTACATCCGAACTCATACCTACAAGCCTATGGATACTGGCACCTATTCTATTTCCATTGCACTTTTGAAGTCTGACTTATTTCGCGGGACCAGGGCGGAAAGACGAGTTACTATTTTCACGAGCTCATTTGGACTCATAAATCAAACTCCTATTGATTGGGAAATGCTCAAAGGTTCTTGTTCAAATGCCAAATCCCTTAGATGACTCACCATCCCCCGAAATACCCAATTCCGGTACATTATGACAAGCTTAGCCCCCATGACATTGTGGAATACTGCCTTTTACCTGTACAAAGCCATAAGCAGTACTCCCCCTTAAAGGCAGCGATTCGGTTGGTTTGCTATTGATATAGATTAAAGACCGAACCTTTCTGCGAAAGCGTTACGGAAATGATCTACCTTTCGAATTTTGATCTTGACATGTCGGTGGTTTTTAACCGTAGCCTTCTTGCCCTAACCTAAGTCCAGGAACGAATCCTTTTGCCTGGAATGACTGAGGTCAAATGCCACATTAGATAGAACAGTTCCCTATCAATGGAAGCCTTCGATGAAGAAGGTAAGTAAATGCTACTTAAGAAGCACAAGCACCCTTTTTTATTCACTAAGGATGAAGATGGTGCAGGAGCGGGTCGGTGATGACACTGGGGAAGCCCAGTCAACCGATAGGG